>OVBI01000259.1:0-100097 GCA_900406495.1 Sisymbrium altissimum | reverse complement strand
TATATATATATATATATATATATAATACATCCAACATTCACGTATCCTGAAATTAAACGTATCAAATTCTACTGACTTAGCATATTTCTACCACGACGAAAGAACTGATATCATTCAACCAATCATATATCATGATTTTGTTATGTTATATCATGATTTTGTTATGTTATATCATGATTTTGTTATACAATATACTGACGTGTGGGCAGTGCAAAATCATCAGTACGACAGTACGTAACATGTGACATGGGATAAATCTGCAATAATCATCCGCATCAAAGAAAAAGTATATAACATAAAAGGATATTGTGGGTTCTTTGGTGTTGAGAGATGGTCTCTCTTTAGTTACAGAAGGGCGATTGTTTTGCTTGGTTGGCCGTGGGCATCAACGGTAATGTCGATTTTAAAATCTCCAAAAGTTAACAAAAAATTTTGTTTGTTTTGGGATTTATACCTATATTTAGTTTTAAAGTGTAATGTTTGTATCAGTTTTAGGTTTTGTCACTTTATCATAGGGCTTTGTTTCCAAGCATTTGTCCTATTCTCTACGATTTAGTTTCCTTTATTGAAGTTTTAGTATCCTTGTAATCCTTGTAAAATTACTTTTTAGTTTTATTAATAAACTCAAGACAACAAAAAAATATAAAAAGATAGTACAAGAAATTTTATGAAATAATCATTAGTCTTCAATAATTTGACAAAGTCGTAGACTCTTCCACATTTGTTTCAACAGTTACCAGACTCAAACTGACTAAACTATGAACCACCCTCCCCCTAATAAGCCTTGAATCAGGACAACACTTCTCTTGGGTCCTCTACTCCAATTGGATTTCAAAAAAACTATAAAATCTTCCAAAACCGGTTCTTCTCTGTCCAAGACACTATCTTAAAAGCAGTAAAAGAGGCTATAGAATGGATGAATGTCCAAACCCAAAATCACTGCTCTAGCTGACAACCTAAGCAATCAACGACCTCAATAAAATTTTAAACTGACACCATAACACCATTACCTGTAGAACTAATAGAGCTTGGCGAGTAGACCATGCTACATCAGGTTTTGTTGGGATCTTCTTTTGGAAAAATTCCTGAATCGCCCAATTTTCTGAAGCCATTCATTTTGTCAATTCGGCTATCATAAGTGAAGCTCTTGCCATCAGAGCGACGCTCCAACAAGCCTTAAGGCTTGACTTAAGAAGACTTTCAGTCCAGTCGGACTCTCTTCAACTGGTATGATCCATCACTGCCGGAACTCTAACCTTCGACATATATGGGATCATCATGGACATTTTAATTTTAATGTCTTTATTTAAATATATTTCTATTCAATTAATTCTCCGAGCCCAAACTCGCTTGCTAAAAAGGTCCTTCATTCTATACTTATATACTTGCGTTGAGCCCAGATTTATAAGAATGACTGTTGCAAGCGAGGTCTTTAATTGTATACTTGTACACTTGCGCTGAGCCCAGATTTATAAGAATGACTGTTGAATAAAAGAAACCCAGTAATATTCATCCGACAAAATAATAAAATTTCTAATTAATATGTAAAGCTGATAAAAAAAACTGTTACAACAGATTTAGTGATTTACAATAGTGTTACTATGTTAATATGTTGATGAAACATTTTGGATTTAAGAAAAATAATTTCTTTTACTGATTAGTATTTTTTTTGTTTGTTTTATATCCATCATACATATATATGAATGCTTTGAAATTAAAATTTCAAGATTTTTAAGAATATAGTTAGCAAAAATAAAAACTTTAAATATAAAATTTACTAAAAAGCTATGGAAAATTGGTTGTTGATGTAAATATTGTTAATCTTTAGTAATTAGTTTTCAATACATAATTTACTATTTCCATATGAGTTAACCAAAACATAATAACTAAAATGTCATTAGACATTAATGTCATGATATATGTTACAAATGAGAAACATATGCACACAAACAAAAAATTACTGTTCTAATTATGGTAGATTTTATTTAGATCGGTGGAATGATTTTTCAGTTGGTAAATATGTTAGTGGGTCAGTTGATTTATTTTTAGAACGATAAACCTATTTTGATGTAGATTTATTGAGTTATGATGGTAAGTTTACTTTCAATAGTAAAATTATCGATATATAGATTAGATTTATCTTTATGTGACAGTAGATTAACTTTGTCTTAATATAATTATTATCAGTAGTGATAGATATATTTGGTAGATTTATTATGTTTGATGGTATACTAAATTCGTTCGATAGATTTAATTTGTTTTGAATAGATGTTTGATGGTTAATATATGATGATATATATGTTTTTAATAATGGTAGATATGTTTTTATTGATGAATGATTTATGATAAAATAATAATATGTACTGCTTTGATAATAAATTTATTAATCTTCTGAGTTTTTCACCTTTTCTTAATAGGTCTATCTACATTTATTTGCTACTAATGGGTACATTTATTAGCTACTATAGAGATGGATTTATATTTATCAATTTGTATTATTTATCAAATTAATTATAGAATTATATGTTTATATATATTGATGGTAAATTTATATGATTACATATAATAATGATAGAATTGTGTATAAAAAACCTACATTGAAGAAGATAAATATATACTTTTCTCTACCTTTAACAAATTAATTTATTTATTGTTGTCAATGTTAACAAACCAATCAAGCTTTTTGACACTATGAGAACCTGTAATCAAAATTTTCAACAAAATCAAAACAAAATAATCTTACTGAAAAATCAAATTTATTTACCAAAATAAGGATGAGAAAATTCGAGAAATGAACTCAGCCGAGAACTGGAGGAGAGAAGAACTCGAGAGGAGAAAACTCGGAAAAAGGAAAAGTTCACCGGAGAAGAGAAAATGAAGATTTCGCCAGAGAAAAGAAAACCGCCTTGACCAATCGTCGTCGTAGAAATTTTTTAGGTTTTGGTAAAAATGAAAACGTTTTAGATTAGGTTGTATTTTGATTTTTTTTTTTAATTAATTTATAATAACACGAAAAATTAAAATTTATAAAGATTTTTATCACTCTTTTCACAATCTAAAAAAATATGAAAATCAATTTAATAATATAAAAAAATTTGCAAACTATTTTAATAATTATTTCTTATTTTTATAAAATTTATATTTGCTCTCGTCTAACCGACTAAATTCACATTCTTAAGGAAGTATGAATCCTAAAAACATGACAAAAGATCAAACAACTGTTTTTTTATTTTATTTTTTGTGAGAGTAAATATAATAACTACACACATATTTAAACATTTGCTTCAAAATCATTAACAAATAATGTTCACTCAAACTATGAACTCTTTTGTAATGGGGTTGAAGAACCCCTCTTATAATAAATCAGAATTTGCACATAAAAAATTGACTATAATTTCAAATAATTTTAAATTTTGAAATAATGATTATATGATTTAATATACAAGTATAGCAAAATATTGTTATTTCTATTATTTTATGATTTTACAATGTAATTTTTATAATTAGCTTTAAATCACGTCACATTATTCTTTACGTCTTGTTATCATTTTTGTGAGAATAAATCTAGTGATGATTCATAACCTTCTCCCCAATATCAATTTGATAAATAATGTTTAGGAGATATGATAAAACAATTACCATAGCTCTTTTATCTCAATTTTCTGTCACGTTCAACCAAATTGGTAATCTGATTGAAATGAAATTCCTTCCATACGCAATAAAATAATGCAAATAACAAATCACATTAAGCTTTACGGTTACCGTCATTATATACTAAGAGTCCGTCTATCGTTCGAATCGAGACTCTTTTTCGATTAATTCCTTTTATAATTTTTCTTTTTCTATAATTAGTAATTTTATAATTTTATAATTTTTTAAATAATGATAATTTATTTTTTAGATTACTTTCTTTTATAAATTTTGTTTTTTGTAATTTTTTATTTTTGTCAAAATCTTAAATGATCAAATCGCCACTTGTCATAATCCTATTAATTACTAACTTTGGAGATTCAACTTTATATAATAAGATTAGTAATTTTATAATTTTATAACTTTTTAAATAATGATAATTTATTTTTTAGATTACTTCCTTTTATAAATTTTCTTTTTTTTTATAATTTTATATTTTTGTCAAAATCATAAATGATCAAATCGCCACTTGTCATAATTCTATTAATTACTAACTTTGGATATTCAACTTTGAATAATAAGATTTAGTACTATATGGTTCTACTCTCGACATTTCAGCTGATAAGAATAAAAAAAAATGGATCATCTAAGAAAAGAGCCAAAATACATTGTAATTCTCGGCCTATTACTACCATTTACCTTTCTTCTAATATTCTTATCAACCGTCGTTTCATCTCATTCTTCACCAACCCTCCACAAAACGCAGCATTTTACATCCTCCGATAACATCACCAGGCTCGTCGTCGCTACTTTAAACCAAACCATCTGGAAGGTCAATCTTTCTTCCTCCAACTTTTCCGACCTCCAAAAGAGTCTCGGCTCAAACGTAACCCATCGCGACCGTTGCGCGTTTAATGACTGTCTCGAGCTACTCCATGATACCGTCTTCGATCTTACCGCCGCGATTGCAGAGCTCCGATCTCCTTCGCCGGGGCTCAACAATGTCAGTATGTTGCTCAGCGCCGCGATGACGAATACACGAACGTGTCTTGATGGCTTCGCTTCTAGCGACGACTACGAGAATGCTAATAGTAATAGTAAGACATATGGGGTGGCTGAAAGCATGAGGGAGAGTCTTTTCAATATCTCTAGACGTGTCAGAGAATCACTCTCTATGGTTGGGAATATTCCTGGAAAACTAGAGAATGATGTTGGGTTTCCGATGTGGGTCGACCGGAAACTGCTTCAGGATCCGATGGATGCGACTAAAATTAATTTAGTGGTGTCTCAAAATGGTACCGGAAACTTCACAACCATTGGGGAGGCCGTAGCAGCCGCACCTAACTCGAGCGAAACCAGGTACGAAAACGTTAGATATTAGGTTTTTATTGGTAAGCTAACATGCTGATTCATTTTGCATGTTTTACCAATCACGAAATTATATTAAATCACCATTTTCATTTTGAAAAATTTCAGTGTTTCTTTTTTTTTGCCGGCTTAATGATTAATTTCTTCTTTTCTTTTGGGTTGATTTTGTTTTCCTTCTTCTTTACGTAGAAGCTAGATTTAGGGTGAAAATGGTGATCAATTATTAATGACGCTGGGATTTTTTTTTCTAAATGACCAACGATTTGCATCCTAGATTAATTTAGTGCAAAGAAAGAAAATTAAGCATAAAAACTTAGGATCACATAAACTCTTACAATAAATTCAAGAGTACTGTGATAAAATATTCATGGATTCAGGAGACAAATTCTCCTTTAGTCCGTATTCTGATTGGTTTTCGATGAATTACTTTTTCTTTGAAGACACTTTTCTTGATTTTCAAAAATATCTTTAAACTTAAGTAGTACTCGTCACGGATACAACAACGACAAATCTTAAACTTGAAGAACAAGACAAATTTTATCATTCCTACACGTGATCAGTGGCATGTGGCAATACCAATAAGTGTCAAGCCTTCACAAAATATCTCATCAATCGTTTCAATATATAAGGATCTGGATCTCAGATCAACCAAATTCCCATAAACGTCACTAGAGAAATTAACCACATTATTTAATATCTCCATATGGTTTTCTCTAAACATGGGCTTCTACATGGAGTACCGTGAGTCCGTGACATGGGAAGCCAAAGTGGAAGATTGGGCAAAAATTCTCCATTTTGGATAGGAAATAAGGGAAGATGAAAATGGAGGATTGGCCTCCATGATTTATATACGATGGAGTAATCGCACAAAAATCTTATACTATTATTAACTGAGAGGTACAATTTTAAAAATACTTAAAAAATCATTTTATTTATAATGATGTTATTACTTTTATTTGGCAACAGATTTTATAATATTATATCTATTTTTTTTCAATATTTATTATTTCCTAACTACCAAAATTTAAAAAAGATTTTAGGATTTTATTCCAAAATTTTTAGGATTTTAGTTTCCAAAACCATTTTATTTACAATGATGTCACTATTTTTGTTTAGCAACAGATTTTATAATATTCTACCCATTTTCTTCAAATATTTATTATCTAGTTACCAAAATTTTAAAAAGATTTTAGGATTTTATTCCAAAATTTCTAGGATTTTAATTTCCAAAACTGTGGATCAATTAAAAAAACGACAAAATGAATGTGTAACTTATATTTTTATTTTAAAAAAATTTAATTATTATTATTATATAATATTTATAAAAAATTAAGAAATACAACATAAAATATGAGATTAAATATATTTTAAATTTCATACTAAATTTTCTATAATCCAAATATCGCTATTTGTTTTTTATATTATATAAAATTATTAAGTTATAAGTTTGACAAATAATATAATTCTTAAAATTCTAAAAGTATCTTATCAAGATAAAATATGAATCATAAATAATATAATCTTTCTAATTCTAACAAATAAATTAACTCATACAATAAAAACTCTCAGTCAATATATTAATCTTTTTAATTCTAAAAATTTTTGTTTTAAAAAAAATTGTTATTCTACATAAATACGAATTAAAATGCTTAACCCCACATAAAAACGGACATAATTCTAGTTCTTAAATAATTTAAATTAAAGAATTGGAGGTTAACTCAAGTGAATTATGTCCATTAAAAAAACAAGTGAAAGATGACAAAAATTGAAATATGAAAGAGAAGTAAAGCAACAAGTTTAGATTAACCCATATTGGTGGACGAATTCAATCAATGAAAGTCAAACTCTCAGTCAAGTATATGGTGAACATACAACATATTTAGACCAACAATTAAATGCATTGAAATTGTTGAATCAACAAAAACAAGTATATTCAATAAAAATTTGAATAGACTAAATGAAGATACTAAACATAAATTTAGAAAGAAAACAAACACACAGAAAAATGACAATACATTTTCATTGCACTATTTTATACTCATTTCTATTTTTTCTTAATACTAAGCTTATTTCGTATTATTATATTTTACTCTCAATCCCAAATGAAATATATTTTTTTTCATTCTAGATAGTATTTTTGTTTATAACCAAATACTTTTTGATCTTCTATTCCCAAATGATATATCAGATCTTTTCACATTCTTTATTTTGTTTTTAAAAATAATGTTATTATTTTTCTTTTAATAATATGTAGCAATATTTTTATTTATTTATTTATTTATTAATGTTGTAAGTGTAATATTGATATTTTTTTGATAGATTTCTGATATATATAAAATATGGGATATATTTCGAAAATATTGAAATACCAAGAGAGAAGACGATGATAATGTTTGTCGGAGACGGAATTGGACAGACAGTAATAAAAGCTAACCGCAGTGGTGCAGATGGATGGACAGCATTTAACTCTGCTACCGTTGGTAAATTTTCTTCTTAATTTAGTCCCCCAGTTTAATAATTCTAAATATTTTCACATACAATATGATAGACCTTATTTCTAAAATTATTTTCTTAACCCTTATTGTAAATTATTTAGGACATCTCTAATAAGGCTCCTCATTTTAAAGAAAAAAAAATCCTCAAAATAAAAATTTGAACATAGTTTATTGTAACAATGAATCATAAAAAATAATCCTTATAATTAATTAATTTATAATATAATCCTTAATATTTACAAAAAATACTAATAATGATAAAAAATTATAAATGAATCTAAAACATATATTTTCTATATTATACAATATACAATATTATTTTTTTATTATACAACACACAATATTACATAATTAAAGTTACATGATAATATAAATTAAACATATAATAATAAAACATACAAATTATGTGACCTTATTTAATGTATTTTTATTTTTTATGAAATTTATTTTTAATATTATATAATACTTTTATTTTTATTTTTATTTTATTTTGTGAACTTTGTTTTTAATATTGTAAAATATTTTTCTATTTTATTTATTTAATATGCTTAAGTTTTTAAAATAAATTTTGGTATAATTATTTGTAAAATACATAAATATAGGAATCAAATTAAAAATAAAAACTAGTTTGAGATTTTGAATAGTAAAAACTCAAATTAAGATTTGAGGACTTGTTAGAAATGCTCTCAATTAACTTTTTCTTTTTTCTTTTTTTTTTTTGAACGAAGGTTTTCTTTTTTATTCTGTCGTAACAAATTTCATAATTCAATTAATTTTGGCTGATGGTATGGTTCTCTATCGGATCCACATCTTTTGACTGATCGTGATTTACATGGGACTTTTTTCTTTTGCTATAAGTTATAAATTAACTTTAAATTTAGAAATATATTAGTTACCGTTTTGGTTTATGCAGGCGTAAGAGGTAGTGGCTTCATAGCTAAGGACATATCATTCGTGAACGATGCTGGACCGACCAAGCACCAGGCTGTGGCGTTGCGAAGCGGATCTGACCTCTCTGCTTTCTACCGATGCAGCTTTGAGAGCTACCAAGACACCATTTACGTCCACTCACACAAACAGTTCTATCGAGAATGTGATATATATGGCACGGTCGATTTCATATTTGGTGACGCATCGGCTGTGTTCCAGAATTGTAGTATATATGCTCGTAGACCAAATCCTAACCAGAGAATCACATATACCGCTCAAGGTCGAGAGGATCCACGTCAACCCACGGGTATTTCAATCATAAATTGCAGGATCTTGGCTGCTTCCGATTTGATCCCTGTGAAGGCTAACTTCAAAGCATACTTAGGTCGTCCATGGCAATTATATTCTAGAACAGTTATCATCAAATCGTTTATTGACGATTTGGTAGATCCTGCGGGATGGTTGGAGTGGAAAGACGATTTTGCCCTTGAAACTTTATATTATGGAGAGTATATGAATGAAGGTCCCGGTTCGAACTTGACAGACCGGGTCAAATGGCCTGGTTTTAAACGTATCGAAACCGCAGTGGAAGCAACTCAATTCACTGTCGGTCCGTTTATCGAAGGTGACAAATGGCTTAATGCTACCGGAATTCCTTTTACTCTTGATCTCTAAGCTTGATATTAGAAATTTTGAAATAATATTAATACTATGTAAGCAAAATGTTTGTTATCACTTCATAGGTGTTGGAAGTACGGTGATCGTTCAAGTCATTTTAGATTAGTGTCCTTACTCTTGTAACATTTTATAATGGTTAATCTCTCTTTTCATCCGTTGATGTAGTTGATCCATAAAAAAAGAAAAAAACAAAATGGCCGATTGTGGAGGGAAATCAAATTGGTTTTACGTATGAGAAGGGCATGCATGTTAAACGAAAAAGACGTTTGAACGAATTATTAATTGAATTTTGTAACTTACTTTTTTAACTCTCTGTTCAATGGGGAGTATTACAGCTAGTAGTAGCAAGTTTTAGAAACAAACGGTGATGTTTGTACCGTCCATAGTTTAACCCTATAAGAAGATAACCATCAACTTGTAATTATGTCGTTTCTATTAACATTTCTGGTTCTATCATATTAAAACAAAGACAAATTATTTTTTGGAGCTGTGTTTATTTTATTTTTATTTATTGATGTTGACCTGCATTTTTTATATCTTAGATAAAAAGGTTACATTGAAAATTTGAAATTATAAACAACATTATTTAAAACAGATAAAAAACAGTTTTAGAAGTACATTAAAATTTATGTATGTATAAGCGAACTCTTGATACTGATTGAACATTTTTTAGTCATTTTTTTTGTAAGGGAAAAACTCTAAATATAATGATTTAGTATACGGAGTTAGCTATATCTCTCCGTTAAAACTCAATGTTTGGTGATAATAATTAATATTTTTATTGAATCTGGTGTCTGTGTATTTGGAAAATTTGTAATCCATGCAATTTACGTAGTTTGGTAAAAACCTGGTGTAGTTTAATAAATTGATGAGTACTTTTCAAAATAGTTTATTCAGATTAAACAAATTAAAGACTTCCATACTCATGCTTATATATATGTGTGAGTAAATTTATCATATACGTTGAAACAATTACTAGAGTCTATAGGAAATTAGTTTGACAAAAGTAATATTATTCGCACTCTCCCTATTATGCTAATCCTCGTCTCCATGTTGGGAGTTTATATAAGACCACAGCTTTCACTTCTTTACATNTTCAGCTTCGTCTTTTATTTTTTTTTTTTTTTTTTTTTCATTTTTCACTAGAGGCTCTAAAAAAAAAGATGAATAATCCAAGTAGGAAAATGTCAAAACACATAATTCTCAACTTATTAGCATTGAGCTTTCACCTAATCATCTTAATATCCACCGTTCATTCACAATCCACCTTCCACAAAACGCAGCGGTTAAGCGAAACTAAAAACATCACTGAGCTCGTGGTCGCTACTTTAAACCAAACCATCTCGAATGTCAATCTTTCTTACACCAGCTTCTTCAACCTTCAAAACAGTCTTGGTCCATCCCTAACCCACCGTGATCGCTGCGCGTTCGAAGACTGTCTAGAGCTACTCGATGACACTATCTCCGATCTCAAAACCGCAATCTCCAAGCTCCAAACTTCCCCTCTTGGGGCCCACGACGTCAATATGTTGCTCAGCGACGCCATGACGAACCAAGACACGTGTCTCGATGGTTTCACGAAAAGTGGAAATTATGAAAATAATAATGATAAGACGTATGAATTGACTGAGAGCATGAAGGGGAGCATCAAAAACATCTCTAACAACCTCAGTAACTCTCTGGACATGCTTCAGAAGATTCCAGGGAATAAACATTCGCCGGAAGCATACGAGGTTGACGTTGAGTTCCCGAGTTGGGTCTCAGAAAATGACAAGGGACTCCTTCAGGCTGCGGTGAAAGAGGCTACATTTAATCTCTCGGTGGCTCAAGATGGTACCGGAAACTTCACTACCATCAGTGCCGCGGTCTCGGCCGCTCCTAACTCGAGCGAAACCAGGTACATATATATTATATCTTAACTCAACGTAGTAAAGCATCATCGTTAACATCTGGAACAAAAATTTAAAAATGCAAATCTGTATTGGTACTAATTTTTATTTCTTTGTTATTGTTAATCAATAATATCGGTTGTAAAATTGGTGATGTTAGAACGAAGAAACGATCTCCGACGTCATTGAGAGATACGTACACCAGTACACATGCACATGCAGATGCATGTTTTCGGTTAATCAATGTTGATATATGTGATGTTATTTGTTGTAGTTTCAAATGTGTTATATGAAATTTTGATGATGTCATTGTTTTTCTTCGTCTTCAACTTTATGGTTCTAATATACATTTTCAAATTTTCGGAATAGATTTATGATTTATATAAAAGGTGGGGTATATTTTGAGAACGTCTATATACCGAAGAAGAAGACTTTGATAATGTTTGTCGGAGACGGTATCGGAAGAACAATCATAAAAGCAAACCGCAGCCACGTTGATGGATGGTCAACATTTCAATCTGCTACCGTAGGTTAGCCTTGATTAAATTACTTTATAATCTCTTTGCAATTTTTATGCTTCCTAATTGCTTAACATCATCAACAAATACAGTATCTAGAGAAAAAGAATCTGCTTTTAACCCATCTATTTTGGGCCCATTATAATGAGTAACGATTCTAATTTTAATTTTATGGCTTCAGGCTGAGACCAAATTATATCTCGAGCCCAAATAAAATCCAACCTTTTTTTCCTAAAAAATCCAATCTGGAAACATTTTTCTCTCCACAACTAATTATAAAAAGAACTCATCCAGTTACTACTTACTTAACCATGTTTTCTTATGTTATCTTCATGTTATTTCTGTAATATAACGAGTAACTATAATTAGACAATTGTTCATGCAGCCGTGAAAGGTCAAGGCTTCATAGCTAAGGGCATATCATTCGTAAATTTTGCCGGACCGTCCAAAGAACAAGCCGTGGCATTGCGAAGTGACTCTAATCACTCTGCCTTTTATCGTTGCGCGTTCGAAGGCTACCAAGACACTCTTTATGTCCATTCAGCCAAACAGTTCTACCGAGAATGCAATATATTCGGTACGGTCGATTTCATATGCGGTAACGCGGCTGTTGTGTTCCAAAACTGTAGTCTTTACGCTCGTAAACCAAATCCTAACCAGAAAATCGCATACACCGCTCAAAGCCGCAATGATTCGAGACAGACTACAGGTATCTCTATGATTAACTGTAGAATCTTGGCCGCGGTTGATTTGATCCCTGTAAAAGCAAGCTTCAAGGCGTACTTAGGTCGACCATGGAAAGAATATTCTAGGACGATCATCATAAAATCGTTTATTGACGATCTGGTTGATCCTGCTGGATGGTTGGAGTGGAACAAAAGTACTTTTGCTCTTGAAACCTTATATTATGGAGAATACATGAATGAAGGACCGGGGTCGAACATGACAAACCGGGTCAACTGGCCCGGTTATAGACGCATGACAACCGCAGTGGAGGCAACCCAATTCACAGTCGGTCCATTTATTGATGGTTATACGTGGCTTAATTCAACCGGCATCCCATTTGATCTCCATATCTAATTAATCGTTAAGTTTTGATAATAATGGAGCAAATTAAGTGTTGTAACCATCATGCAGTTGGATCATAAAAAAGTGATCAAGTTATTTAGACTTGGACTTATAAAATAATCAACATTCTGGTGAAGTTCTATTACTGTATGTGTATTTATATATCCAACTCGAAAAAGCAAACGATCAGTCAGGTTCAAAAAATATTATTATGCTCGGTTGAATGATCAAATTCAGTCTAATATATCGATAGTACATAACGGTGAAAAAGATGGTTCATACGCTATAAGCATATATCATGAAATTAGGCAAAGAAACTTTATTTTATTTGTCCAATATATGCAATTAATATTGAGATAAAAGTTATAGCCTTTACCATCTGTTTTCTTGGGTGTTCATCAATAATGGAAGAACTTTTACAGAGAAGCAGGAAAAGGAGAATAAGAACATGAATCCAAAGTTTTTTTTTTTTTTTTGCTCTTTATAGATATCGTGTTTTGTTCTGGAGGGTCATGATGCATGTGGAATTATCACAGGAGCGCACATGATAAGTACGACATTCCCATCCTCTCCATTATTATTATTCAATGCTACTCATCATCCCTATATACACATATAGCTTATACATTTACATTTACATATATTATAGTATAGGATATCAATATTGCTAAAATATGCAAACAACATTATCCATATGTGGCTGATTTGCTCGAATGGTAGAGGGTTGTTAGTGCTCAACTGATTTCGAAATTGAATATGAGCCATGAGCCGCCCGTTATTGTTTTTCCCGCAACCGTCCCATCCGCAAATGCCATGTTAGCGTCCGATACTATTGCAGTTGCATGCGTTTGACACCAATTCCAGAAATTAGTTCGTGTGCTAACATTTATTGTTTTGTTTATATTTTTTTTTCTAGAGTCTAGTGTTATCTTTGTTTATACTAGATAAAAGTAATAATTTTAAAATAATGTTATGCATATGTTGTTTTTGGCAAAAATGATGTGCACAAAAAAAAATGATATGCATATTATTTATTTAACATTTTTTAAAAAAAGTTAACATTTTAAATTAACTGTAAATTTCTTTTAAGAAATATGTTTTGAAAGTATGTTATTTGCTTGTTACTTCATTGTTACTTATTACAAATGTCGATCAGCATTTACAACACAGATTTAACAATCCGTATAGCACACATGCATATAGGATCACAAGAGATCATTTAACTCGAAACGCACCATAATTTTCACACAAAAAATTGCATTTACTATATACAGACAAAAAAATGCTGGAAAAAAATCTACAAAAATTTGGACTTGAAGTATGGTGTAAAAGTAATACTAATCTATTATATATGAATCAATCACTGTACGAAAAAAACTTCCACTGAGAATATGATCAACTGAAAAAAAGAAAAAGATGGTACAGCTAAATTAGATTGATTTGATCAATTTTGTCTTTCATCACATTTGTTTTATAATCAAGTAAAAACGACAAATATTTGAGACCCAAAAAAAAAAAAAGTTTTAACTTTGAGATCCTTGAAAGATCTAAAAAAAACTATTTTTGAAACTAGTGAAAATATACTAGAATTGTCTCGATAAAGTGAAGCACTATTTATTTGCAATGTAATTTGGGCCCTCGACGTTTATTTTAATTTTCCGTAAATTAAGTGATTGGCTTGCTGGATAAGTTTTTTTTGTTTCTTTTTGAACTTTAGTTTGCTGATAAGTTATGACAATCATTGCTGTGTCGCATTTACCGTCCAGTATCATTCACATAATCGTAACCTTTTCTAGCATAAAACATAACAATGCAATAACACGCCCCATATGTTACCGTCTTACGGATTCGACTAAAAAGAGAAAACCACTAATACTGTCTAATAATTGTTATAATGGCCAGAGCTTATTGTTCATCATAGATTCGTATGAAAAGGCTAGTCACATGCACACATGTATGTGGAATGATTACAAAGTCGTATTGAAAATCTCATCATCATTATCGAATAGTCTACTAAAAAATATGTTCACGAGATTGTCTAGACAACGTCACAACGGTTAACTCTTCAACAGCATAGACAACGGCTAACTGTAAAACTGCTGCGATTATTTCTTTGACAATTTGGATAGCTAAATTACTATCCTATATATTATACATAAATAAATAAGCGACAAAAATGTTTTCTTTTTAAAGGCAATACATGATAGAACAGTAATATTAAGCAGATACAGAGTCCCAGATAACAAAATCCAAAATTTATATTTTGTGAGCCTGTGAGCAGCCACACTTTAGAGATTTGTTCCCTAAAATTTATTTAGTAAAACAATTTAAAATGTTTCATATAGTAACTTAAAGTAACAATTAAATCAGCGACAAAAGAAAAGTAGTAGATTAAATCGAAGAATTCCATAATGTAAAATTTTAACCAAAATGACGTTGGTCTAGTGGTGTCGTTGCAATGGTAATTGGTAAATGCACTCCTTATGTGGGTCAAAGTCTGATATTTACCATTTACGGTCATCAATCTGGATCTATAATTGACTACTATAGATAGACATTTTCATATTATTATTAATATGGATTTCGGCTTAGCGACTAAAAGTTTTTACCATCATGTTATGTACGTGGTAGGCATAACTTTAATTTCGATAAAGTAACTTGCTTATTTTCAAAATTTTGAAATTATTCGAGTTTTCAACCAAACGTCGATGATAACTATGATAAGTGAAACAGTTTTTTTTTTTTTACGACGTGAAACAGTTGTTTGTTTACCGAATCAAGTTACTAGTAAAAAAAAAAAGTTCTTCGGAAAAAAATTGTAATACAAAAACTTTTTTAAAAAAGAAAAAAGATCGGTTTGTCTTTTACAAACTTCACAAGCACCGAATCTTATCTAAATATCAGATATGTAATCAAATACATGCAAGAATAAAATTCAGATACAGAAGTAAAATGAATCTTTAGTCATAAGTGAGATATGCGAATGGGCTTCCCCATCTCCCTCCGAGTCGAAACAAGAAGCAGTAGTACGGACACAATGAGTTATCTTTAAGTATTATCCAACAAAACCCCTCTATCTTTCCTTTATTATGATTTTGGCCAAAAACTATCCAATTAGTCACTTCTCTCTCTCTCGTCTACAACATCTCACTTTTTCAGTTCTAACTCACTCTTTTACCATGTGGGAAACACTTTTTTACCTTGCCACAGAGGGAGTGAGAGGAGAGAGGAGAGAGACAGACAAACCTTTCTTCTCCCCCTATAAAGAGCAGAGCTACTTCCTCTGTTTCCCACAAAGCAGCTTCTGCAATCTGTTCGCTCATTGGTCAATAGAAGCTATCTCTTTCTCACTCAGAGAAAATGGCTCTCTTTCGCTTTTCTTCTTCATCTTCCTCATACGCCTTCCGAGTCATCATTTTCCTCTCTTTCTTCTTCTTTCTCTCCAATGGCTTCTCCGACTCTTCTGCTTCTTCTTCTCTTTTCAACACCCACCACCATCGTCACCACATAGCCAAGCACAACTACAAAGACGCTCTCACCAAATCCATCCTCTTCTTTGAAGGCCAAAGGTCTGGGAAGCTTCCTTCCAACCAGAGAATGACTTGGAGAAAAGACTCTGGTCTCTCTGATGGCTCTGCTCTTCATGTAACTCACCTCACTTTTCCTCACTCTCTTTTCCCCTATTATCGAGGTTCTTAGTTTGGTTTTAAGGAAAATACGAACTGGGTTTGCTTGTTTACTGAGAGATCTCAACAATGTAGGTTAAACTATGTACCAATCTCCTCAAAAGATTCCACCTTTATACATGAGTTTGGTGCTAAAAGAACAGAGGATAAAGTTTGGGGTTTTCCCCCCCCCTTTTTCTCAAAAACCCTAATTTTTTAAGAACTTGGTTTACTTAGTTAAAGATAGATCTCGACAATGTAGGTTAAATTCTGTATTAATATCGTTAAAAGATTCAACCTTTATGAAATTGGAGTTTGGTGTATAGAAAACAACAGAGTAATTTTGTTTTTTTCTTTTCCTTCTTTTTTTATTTAAAAATTGGGTTTTTTTTTGGTTTGTTTGTTTGTTAGGTGGACTTGGTTGGAGGATACTATGATGCAGGAGACAATATCAAATTCGGATTCCCAATGGCATTCACTACAACAATGCTCTCATGGAGTGTAATTGAATTCGGTGGTCTCATGAAATCTGAATTACCAAACGCTAAAGTAGCCATTCGTTGGGCCACAGATTATCTCCTTAAAGCCACTTCACGTCCTGGCACCATTTATGTTCAAGTTGGTGATGCAAACAAAGACCATGCTTGTTGGGAAAGACCAGAAGACATGGATACACAGAGAAGTGTGTTTAAAGTAGACAAGAACACTCCTGGTTCTGATGTAGCCGCTGAAACAGCCGCTGCTCTCGCCGCCGCTTCTATTGTTTTTAGGAAAACTGATCGTTCCTACTCGAAAATCCTCCTCAAACGAGCCATTAGTGTAAGTAAAATCTATTTTTTTTTAAACCAAACTTTTTTCAGACAAAAGTTGTTTAAGAAGAAACTGATTGATCTTTTGTTCTGTTTTGTGGATTTTAAGGTTTTTGCATTTGCGGATAGATACAGAGGAACTTACAGTGCAGGACTGAAACCAGATGTTTGTCCATTTTATTGCTCCTACTCTGGTTATCAGGTTAGTGGGTTTCTCTACACATGTAATTAATAAAGTAAAGATTTTGGAGAAAATTATAATAATTGAATTCTTTTTGATTTTTTGATTTGCAGGATGAGTTGTTGTGGGGAGCTGCTTGGTTACAAAAAGCGACAAAGAATCTAAAATATTTGAATTACATAAAACTCAATGGACAAAGCCTTGGAGCTGCTGAGTATGACAACACTTTTGGTTGGGACAACAAGCACGCTGGAGCCAGAATTCTTCTTACAAAGGTAGAATTATCCTGATTAAATTTTATCCATAATTTTGTTAGATGAAATAACCATAACTAAGTGTGTGATTTTGACTTTTTTTGTTGTTGTGAAGGGGTTTCTGGTTCAGAAAATGAGTACACTTAGTGAATACAAAGGTCATGCTGATAATTTCATTTGCTCTGTAATTCCTGGTGCTCCTTACTCTTCTTCTCAGTATACTCCAGGTTCTTACCTTTTTACACACTCACTTTCTACTAATTTACAAACATGCCGCCTACTTAATCGAGTTACGATATTAAATCAGCTAAATTTTTTTGTTTTAACGTTTATTTTATTGAAATTATTCTTGTGATGTTACACTTTCCGGAAACCATATGATTCTATTTTGGTTATCTTTAAACTTTTTTAGCTGATTTCTTTTCCATTTCGGGGTGATATTCTTTTGATAATCATGTTATTTATTAAAGTGATGCTAAACAGGAATAAAAGTAAACTGGTCTGATACTATTTGATTGAATAAATATTAACCATTTTTAAACATAAATTATGTAGGCGGATTATTATTTAAAATGGCAGACGCGAACATGCAATACGTGACGTCAACATCGTTCTTGCTCTTAACCTACGCCAAATACTTGAACTCCGCAAGAACCGTCGTCCATTGCGGTGGCTCCGTGTACACTCCCGGCCGCCTCCGCTCAATCGCCAAAAGACAGGTATAATTCATTAAAAACAAATCTAGACTAATTTTTCTAATTGTGATAAAAAGTTTAGAATATTTTTCATGATTCTCCGTTAATTAATTAACAGGTGGATTATCTACTTGGAGACAACCCATTAAGGATGTCTTACATGGTTGGTTACGGTCCGAAATTCCCACGGAGAATCCACCATCGTGGCTCCTCCTTACCTTGCGTTGCAAGCCACCCGGCCAAGATCCAATGTCACCAAGGCTTCTCCATCATGCACTCTCAATCACCAAACCCTAATTTCCTCGTCGGTGCAGTCGTTGGTGGTCCAGACCAGCACGATCGCTTCCCGGACGAACGGTCTGACTACGAGCAGTCCGAGCCAGCTACTTACATCAATGCACCACTCGTTGGAGCTCTTGCCTACTTCGCTCATTCCTATGGTCAACTCTAGATATAACCGTTGAGTTCAATCTAGTAATGAGTGTATTAGTGAAGCAAAAAATAAAAGTGAAGGAAGTTATCTTTATTTTTATTTTTGGTTTTTAGTACTAGTATATATTGGATCGAAAATCGAATCACAAGAGGACATTGGTCCAAGGGATGGGTTTATTTGGTTCGTTATTATATAACGTCAAGTGTAATCTTATCGTGGTTATTAATGTTATCGTCCTTTCTTAAATTATCCTATCCTTGTTGTTATGTTTTGTATGTTTGTGTGATAGTAATTTTAAAATTTTTGGGGGACTGAATAGAATCTCCAGCTGTCTTGCGCTATTACAGATGAGATTGTGATTTCTTGATTGGTTCCCAACTTCTTGGAGTGTTGGGAAATATATATAGCGAAAACTAAGAAAACTAAGACAAAAATTTTGGATCGTAAAAGCAGTAGCATCACTGTATGGTTATGTACAGTAATGTAAGCGAATTACTGAAATTTGTAGTTTTTGTTGTTGTTTGTGTGTTATAATAATCAGTTAAAGCAAACTAAAAAAAAAATGTTGGAGGATTGACATAAAAATGTGCAAGATTTTGCTTTAGCGTGGAGGGGACATTATAAAGATTTGCAGTAATTTAATTTAACAGCTCAAGTGGAATTTCGAGTTCCGGGATTTATTGGTTTTATTAAACAATCTCACATAGTTGAGATATCGAGATTCTAAAAATACTACTACTACTACTAAACTTTAATACTAATAAAGGTGACTGAGAATAAAAGTTTTTTAACAAAAAAAATTACCGGAATAGCAGTCTGACAAAGATTTTAGTTTCCACATACAGTACCTCATCTAAATATTTATTTGATTATAAAATGTACCTTTTGTATTCCATTATATAAGATGTTTTTAGTTAAAAGTGCACAATTTTAAAATATATTAGTTATATTTTTTTAAAAAATGTTGTTACTCTGAAAATATCATGATTTGATATTTGATTCAATAATTTACTCAATCATAAAACATATTGTAAAATACAAATACAAATATCATATACATTTAATTTTGTATAAAATATTAAAGTTTTAAAAAGAATTGTAAAACATCTTATAATATGAATAGAACAATTCTTCTTAAACATTTTCTATTTTGGGATAGAGGAAAAAATATTTCTGTTGGAAACGTAAGCGATTATTTCAATCTTTTAGAAATAGGGAAAAAAAGAAAAAAGCTAGAGAAAAGAATAAAATTGAATGATGATTGATGTTTATTGCATTGGTAGAATCATTTTCCACGACACGAGAAGCGAGTAATTGACCAGAGAGAGAAGTGTCCTTTCTCATTGGTCAATTAAAGCTGCTTTTGTCACTCTTCTCTTCTGTCAGTATTTTTTTTCTCTCTTCAATATCTATATTCATATATACTCACGCATCAATTGTGTATCTCGATATTTATCAATAAATGTGACGAATTTTTAAAAAATTGAAGACCCATAATGTCTCGTTTCGCTTTTAGGTCTAGTCATATCCAGTCAAATCTTTACCAGCACATTTTTATATCTACCAAATCCTCTTTGGCTAATGAGAATCTAGTAATTTTCAAAGATTTTTTTTTGTTCGTTACTCCATCAATTTCATAAGTTCTGATATATTTTGGTTTTCGCAAGAGAATGTTACTATTACGTGTTCTCAACGCAAAACGTAAAAGTATTACAACTTTATTTCTATTACTTCAAGTTATCAAGTTAAAAGGTTAAAAAAGGTTATCTAGTAATTTTTGTATTGTTAAAAGGTAGATCTCGCAGGTCATCCAGATAAACATCAGAAAATTAGAAGAAAAAAAAAAATCGATCATAAAATGTCTACAATGGCTGAAAATTGAAATCGATCTAGTTATTATTCTGAAACGACATAGATGTGAAATGAAGAATTCTCTCGAAGACTTTTTATTGTAAGCTACAACCTTCACGTGACTTTCAACATGTCAGTGACAAACACATGACCCAACACACAGAAGTACCATGAACACAAACAAGTTCGTAATAACTCCGTCCAACAAAGTCGTCTTTTCTTACAACACAACATTTATTCATCTTTTGTTCTTTTTTACACCAAACAACTTCATCCAGCGCCGAACCGGATCAATCAATCATCGTCGCTTAAAGGAACAGTTTTCACCTGAAAAGAAAAACAAAACAATAAGGAACAAATCATAAATCTTTAACAACATCCTTGAGAGCTTATATAGAAGAAGAAGGATTCAAGTGTTTGTGAATTGTTACCAAGTCGCGGAATTTGAGAATGTAGAACATCTCAAGGTATCTTCGAGTCTCACGACGCTCCAATTTCGATACGTATTTCCAAAAACCATATACACCAGCTAGTGTCATTAGTCTCTCAGAGTATATCTTCCATGTGTACCTACACAAAACCATATTAAGTTTAGTTTGGATCAAACACAATTAACTAAGAAATAATCATAATTGCTTTGTTTTTCACCTTTCGTATATCCTTTGGAGACCAGAATCTGATACTTTCTTCCAATGGTTTGGATCTTCCTTGCAACGTTGAAAAAAATCAGCCATAATGTTACCCGCTTGCTCCGGATGGTACGGGTCGATGTGGAAACCCGATAGCCCGTGCTCTATAATCTCTGCAGGACCACCGTGACAAGTGGCGAAAGTTGGAAGCCCGCACGTCATTGCTTCCACTACCGTAAGCCCAAAGGCCTCGTAGAACGCAGGCTGAATATAGTAGTATACAAAACAGGCCACCCATGCCGGTTAATCCAACACGAATATCATACTAAGCTTAAACCAAATACACAAAACAACCAAAACCGAAACTGAATGAATATTACCTGAGCAAAAGCACCTCTTGTATCGGCAATGTAGCGGTAAAGCTCACCATTTCGAGCTCGGTTTGTCTGAGCCGTTATCCAACGAAACTGTCCCTCAAGCTTGTAATTCTTCATAAGGCCATGCATCTTCTCAATCTCTGAGATTTCTTCTCTGTCTTTGGACTTTTTCACATCAATGTTACCAGCTATCACAACCAGATTCACCAGCTCCCTCAGCTTTGTGTTCTTACCGTACGTCTCAACTAAACCCGAGATGTTTTTCACTTTGTCCAGCCTCGCCATAGAGAAGAGTATTGGCTTCGACCTATCGCTCAATGTACCACTGCGACAAACAAAGCATACACAATCAAATTGTTTTGTCGTTCTCAAAACCAAATAAACAGAAATAATGGCAAATACTTACACATGCTCATCAGTTTGCTCAGGGCTATAGAGCATTTCTTCTATGGAACCATGCAAAGCTGTAAGTCTCTTACTTTCCTCGGAAAAAGGGAAATAAATGGTCATGTCTGCGCCGGGTGAGACTATGTTGAACTTTGGATCAAACACATCGATGCCGTGAACTACTCTGTATAGTCCTGGGAGCGTAAAAGCTCCATGGCTTTCATATTGACCGACCGTGTTTTTCCTGAGCAAACAACAATTCATACCGCGAATGAGAACTCGGAAAGAAAGGAAAAAGAAACACTTCTCTCGACTACTTACGTTCCGGCAATTTCTTGGTAAGTGCTTGTAATGATGAAATCTGCGTTGTTCATAGCGATAAGATCAGCTGTGAATTGACAAGAGAAATGATACTTCTCGTCGAAATCTTTCCAGTAAATGTCAGAGTCCGGATACTTGGTTTTCTCCAGAGCATGTGCAATAGTACACTGTTTTGTCAAAAATTTAAAGAATCCATATCTGTGATTTTCCATAGATAAACAAGAAATCTGACAGGACAAAAAAAACTTGAAACACTTACTTGAGTAACACCCATTTTATGTGCCATTAATGATGCAACAAGGTTTCCGTCGCTGTAGTTACCGATAATAAAATCAGGAACACCTTGCAGTTCACCAATAATCTCGCTCGCTGCATCCTGTTCTCTTAGGAAATATATCAGTGATCTTTCTTTCTTTTACAGAGAGAATGTAAGCAAAAACATAAGAAAGCTTAAGATTTTTAAAACCTGAGCATAGTTCTCTAGATAAGGCCATACGTCGAATCTTGAAATCCACTTACGAAGGATCCCTTTATCTGACCTAAACGGAACTCGGAGAATGTGAGTATGCTCAGTTCCGCTTACTCTCTCTAACCTCTGGTTGCACGTAGTTCCTTTGGCATCCGGTATCAATCTTGTAACCTTGGGAAAAGCGATAGAAATTTGATTGTAGTCTATAAACCACAGTTCAAAGTCTTGAGATTAGACTGTATTAATAATCAAAGATACAAAACTTACGATAAGAATCCTAGGTGTGATATCCAATCCTTGTCTCTTTATTCTCAATAGCATTTCAGTCTCAAGGGCTCGAACTTGGTCAAGAATGTAAACAACCTGAAACATCAAAGAATCTTTAAAAAAAGCTTTATCAATATTCGTAAAAACTGATTAAACCAAGGGGTTTTTAGGGAGATACTTGTCCACCAGTGTCAGGTAAGCCTAAGACATTTGCTTGTCCGAAATATCCATGTGGAGATAAGATGACAACGTTGAAAACCATCGGTACCATCCCAAGAAACTTCTCCAAGGACGAAGGATCAGGAGCTTGAAGAATATCAGAGAGGAGATACATCATTTCGAGTACTCTCCCTGCGGTATCTCCCCATCCTTTCTCAAAACCCATTCCTTGAATCGAATATTCGAATTCCGAGAAGGGAGTTTCTTGTGGGAGCTTAGAGATATGATCTTCTGCTTTACTAAGTTGGCTTTGAAGCCTAGATATGCTTTGAATCCGATCATTCAACATCAACGGCTACGCACACACAAACAAAGTTCACATTTTCCACCAATTTCATACAATCTCATAACAAACTAAAGAACAAGAAGGTTTATAGTAGGAAACTTACATGACCTTTGTACTTATGAACTCGAAGGAAATCAAGAAGAGGCTCCAAGCAATCTTTGTTACGGAACATTACAGAAGATAAGTGACGATTCAGAAACTGAACTCCATTACCAATCGAAGACGAGCGTGAAGGACGTGGCACGTTTGCATTAAATGGCTCGAAATCGAGCTCAAGACGGAAAGGGTCACTACTAGGTCCATCAACGAGTTCTTCTTTGAAACGAAGATACTCAGAGACTGTTAACTGTTCAACACTTAGCTCGAAGACATTAACACGAACATATTCCCAAACACCCTGTCTTGGTCTAACGGCTAAGGCAACAAATGGTGGAATCACTATGGCTTCCTACAAACACACAAAATTAGTAACGTTCATTGACTTTGAATCAACCCAAAAAGGTGAAAACTTTGAGTCACCATTGCGGATTTAAGGATCTCGCCAAAAGGACCATCAGAGAGACTTTTCTTGGTTGCATCGTCTCCGATTATAGATTCGAGTTCATCGATTAAGTTATGTGGCTGAAGAATCCCTTTTCCCTGATCCACATACCTTCACAAACCAAACAAACCATTAATCAATTATATAAAAAAGGTTCAAGATTTCCGCAGATATCGACAACGAACCTGGAGAGAAGAGAGACGAGTTCGTTGCGGTGAGCGGAGAGCGTGTCCTGCACGCGATCTCTCGTGCTTAGAATCCTAGTGAGCTTAGGGTTTGACATGGATGATCCAACAACAAAACACCAAATCCAAAAAAGCTTCCGGCTTTAAATGATCGAATCACTATAAAAAGGATAAAACTTGGAATGATTCTGGAATCTAGGCGAAAAAAGGAGAGAGAGAGAGAGAGAAGAAGAAGAAGACGTGTTTGATCTTCTCTGTTTCTTGGCTACTGTTTTCGTTAGAAGTGACGTGTTTGTGTAAAGGAGAGAGCATGTGACTGTGCTAATGTATGTATATAAAACTATGTGAATATGTATGTATATATATATATACTTACAGTTTTATAGGAATAGTAAACCAGTGGTGGAGGCTCCGGCGTATCATGAGTGTTGCTCTGTTTTGAAAGCGGTTTTCTCGAGAAGTAACAGAGGAAGAAGACAACTGGTGCTCTGCTTTCACGCCACGTCGTTTCTAGAAATGTTTTGTTTTTTCCTGCTTTCTTTGAAAAGAAATATACTCTCTTCTGGGGGCTTCATACATTTGGGCTTATCTGAACCTTGTTGGGCCTCTGTGGTAATATGGGGAATGCGTTAGAATCCATGTCAAGGGTTTCCACGTCATCTCCCAACTACAGAACTCTTTTGAAGATGAACTGACTTAGTGATCTATGTGACTATGTCATGGCATGGAGGATCATATGTGCCATTGGTGAAGATATTATTTTACCTATTTGATATCCAATATTATATATAGGTTTTTCCCCTATTGTCGCAAGAACATGAAATCATTGAAGGGTGTAATGTGTATGAACATGGTAGATCTCAGAAAACAACCAAACCTGTTCTCTACCTTGCCTCCTGATAGATAGTAAGCAAAGAGAATGCATATACATTACAAGATATCTAATGTATCCTTAGGAAACACTTTAGGGGCCAGACACAACCTAAAGGAAAGCAAAAATGAGCACTATAATCATAATGACTTAACCTTGTTTTTGTGTTTATGTTAAGAAAGGTGGACTATGAAATAAGATATAAAACTCACCACATTGTTTCCCAAAAATATAACAAAGTACAGTACTTTGTAAGTCTTTTGAAGCTTATAGAAATGCTTCCAAATGATTAGTTGTATGAATATTTTCTAATATTTTTAAAATGCTTCTTAAAAAGTATTGTAAATTTTGAAGTACTTTATGAATTCAGATTCTGTTCTGATCAACAAATCCATTTTTATTATCTTAGGTTCACATTTAATTTTTTTTTTTTTCACAATTAAAATTTTTGGAGTCATCGGAACCTTTGAAACGGATATAAAAGATCGTATATATCGAACTTAAATATTTTGTTCATCCTAATGTTGGAACCGTCTTTGGAACTGGTAATCCCACACACTAATTTATGCGTATCACGTCGGAACAGTGACACTATATATATATATTGTCTGCCGTGCATACACGTTTATATCACAAGTTGCTCGTTATGTTATAACTCTAATTAATTAACACACACTAACCATTAATCTAAATAGAAAATTAACCTTATTTGTCAACGCAATTAACCTATATAAATACATGGAATTAGTTTTCAAAACTTCACTTGCTTTTTCTGCAATCCAACATATAAGCAAAGCAAGCCAGAAAAAAGAAAGAAAGAAAGAAATGGCTTTCTCACGCCTCTCATTTGCTGCTTCTCTCGTTGTCTTCTCATCTCTAATTTTATCCTCCGTTGCTTATTACGGCAATGAAGCCGACCCCGAGACCGGCAAATTAATTCCGGTCGCCGTTGAAGGTGTCATCATGTGCAGGTCTGGTGACAAGTCTTACCCAATTCAAGGTAATATAGTACTTCTTTTGTAACCAAGACGAATTGGTCTAACGGTAGAATAAAATTTGAGTATAATAAGGTCGTATCATTCACATATATAGCTCCTCCACCTTATGATTAGTTCTAACAAAAAGAAATGAAATGTTTTATTGGTTGTGAGCTTGGGGAAAACTCTTGCTCAAATGTATGTATTCCTAGGAATTAATTGTTACATGCTACGACATATATATAACAAGAAAAAACACCTTTTTGTTTTCCTTACTCGTTGTTACTAAATTTAACAGAATGGCATTAATCGTTTGTTTACGACAGGTGCTACGGCTAGAATTGCATGTGTGAAGACAGACGTATATGGGAAAGAGATTGTTCCGATCTCAATAATGAGCAGTAAAACCGATGCTAAAGGTTACTTCTTCGCCACGCTATTCCCTTCACAGCTTCGTGCAGGAAGGACGGTGACCAAGTGCAAAGTTTTCCTTTACCAATCTCCAATCGCTGACTGCGATTTCCCGACCGATGTGAACAAAGGTGTGAGAGGACAGTCATTGAGCAAGTACCGTGTTCTTGAAGACAAGAGTTTCAAGCTTTACTGGGCTGGTCCTTTCTTCTACACCTCTGAACCTACTTACTACTAATAATCTTCTTTTGATGAACATGGAATTCAATTGAGATGAGAATCTATTCGTTTGTTTGGTCCTACGTAATGTTGTTTGAAAACGAGCTAAGAGTTTGTTTTCATTGTCTTTATTTATTTCAAATCTTAACTTTATTACGTAACTTATGTTGGGTTTCGTCGGAATCGTAATTTGAATTGCCTACTTGTAATCGAAGATTTGTTAACTACTTTGAATTCGGCGGGTATTATAGTCACAAATTAACAACTTTGACCAACAAGGTCCATACAAACTACTAAACCTAATTTGTGAAAGAAACACGAAAGTTCATGTATTTCCGGTCCATTGAAAAACGTTCACGTACAGAATTTATGGCCTGTATGTCTTCTTTTTCGGCATTGGATTATTGGAGGTTTTAAACTATAGTTTTTTGAAACATAAATATAATAAAAAAATAATATAATATTTTTTTATTAAAAAAGAATTTTGTAATTCTTAGAATACTTAACCAAAGTTTCTATACATAGGTATTAGTAATACTGTATTACAGTATGATTGAGGTAACCAAAATTTCCCGAAGCAGGACAAAAGGAAAAGGAGAAATGACAGCCACATTCAAGAGAGAAAAGACACAAAATACAAATCTTACTCAACTGGTCAAGCTGATTGGAAAAAAAAAAGAAGAAAAGAGTGAGCAAACTTGGTTTTGTAATTGGATGAATATATTCGCGCACGTTCTTTGTTTTGTCATTTCTACTTCCTTTACATCACGCATTGTCATTTTAAAAATTTAGATTTTCCTTTTCTTCTAACTTGTGTCTGAAATCTTAAAAGCAGATATTAAAAATATATATAAAATTTAGACACAGAGCATCTATGGGAATCAACAAAGTCTTTTTGAGTGAAGCGAGAAAGAGACTCGAAAGGAGCGTGCGTAGCTTTGAGATTTCAGAGCCAACTTTTTTTCTTCTTTTCTTTCTCCCAATCTCGTAGTATATGCACGACCATGGATTCTGAAGGAATGTCATTCCCATTGATCCACGAGCATCTCATGCTGCCTTGGAATGATCTCAGAAAAGGTGGTTGTTGTGGACGCTTGGAACCTGATAGTGATGGCTACTATTGCAAAAGCTGCGATTTTTTTGTTCACAAGAAATGTGGCGAGTCCTCTGAATCTATTCAACACCCATCTCACTCCATTCACACTCTTCAGCTTCATCTTCAAGGTGATTCGCGTCACACATGTGATATCTGTGGCAAGGACGTCGTGAATCTATTCTATCGTTGTGAGATCTGTAACTTTGATGTAGATCTTCATTGTGCGAGGTATCCGCCACCAAAAGTTATTGACATTTCCGAGATGCATCCCCA
Source organism: Sisymbrium altissimum (assembly GCA_900406495.1). Lineage (NCBI taxonomy): Eukaryota > Viridiplantae > Streptophyta > Magnoliopsida > Brassicales > Brassicaceae > Sisymbrium > Sisymbrium altissimum. The sequence goes on along the minus strand of OVBI01000259.1, from coordinate 72,105 downwards.
CAAGCTCACCTTTGTCAAAGAGCGAGTCGAGTTTGATTGTGATGCTGAATGTGGCAAGATTGGTGACGGGTATCTTTACAAATGTCATGACTGTGATTCAACTTTCCATCTTGATTGCGTATGGCATCCTTCGGAGCTAAAGCACCAGTTGGAGGTAAACCACTCTCACCATTCTTTGCATCCTCTTAAGCTCCTCACAGGTCACCCACCGGAATATTCTGATGGAAAATGTCGTCTTTGCGGAAGAAAGATTGATGACGAATTGTTTTATCACTGTTCTTTGTGTAACTTCACCTTGGATATGCGTTGTGTTTTACACCCACCACCACAATCTCTTATGGATGTGAAAGCTCATGATCACCAACTCACCCTTCTCTCAAGACTTATGTATTTTACATGTAATGTTTGCGGGCTGAACGGGGATCGAAGCCCTTACGTATGTCTTCCATGTGGTTTCATGATCCATATAGAGTGTCTTGCCCTTCCACGCATCATAAACATTAATCGACATGATCATCGCGTTTCTCGCACTTCTCTTCTTGGTGGTGTAAATTCTGTGTGTGGAGTTTGTCGCAAGAAGGTAGATTGGACTTGTGGGGGATTTACTTGTCAAAGGTGTCCTGGATATGTTGTTCATTCGAAATGCGCTACCAGAAAGGATGTATGGAACCAGAAAGAGCTCGAAGAAGTACCTGAAGAAGAAGAGGATACAGAGCCATACGTGGTAATAGATAACAACACAATACAACATTTTAGCCACAAAGAGCATTACCTAAGACTCCACATTAATGATGTTGTATGTGAGGAGAACAAGCGGTGCAGCGCATGCACCCGTCCCATCTGTCTCCAGTCATTCTATGGCTGTATGGTTTGTAATTTCACTCTCCACCATATCTGCGCTCAATTGCCTACAAGGAAATGGCATGTGCTACACAATGAACGGCTTACTTTAGTTGCCAGCAAGCTCAATTTCTTTTGGTGTCATGGTTGCCTACAACTGAGCAATGGTTTCATGTACATTCATGGATATGTGAAGTTAGATGTTAGATGCTGTTCAATTTCTGAGCCATTAGTCCATCCAAGCCATCATCACTCCTTATATTACATTTCACAAAACAAAGATGAAAAGTGCACTGGTTGCAGCAAGTGGAGAACTTATCTACTCAGATGCATTGAAGATGGTTGTAGATTTGACTTATGTTTTGAATGCGCCATTCTACCTGAAATGGTAAAGCATAGAGTTGACGATCATCCTCTCTCACTTTGCTATGGCGAAAAGGCAAGTGGTAAATGCTGGTGTGACATTTGTGAAAAAGAAACCAATCCAAATACATGGTTCTACACTTGTAAAAACAACCAGGCTAGTTTGCATACAAAATGTGTGCTCGGAGACCTTGTAGGGTTCATGCCTAGAAGCACAGTAGAGTTTTTAGACATATTATATGAGGTTGTGCTCAATAATAGTGTATCTCGGCCATTTTGCAGGAAATGTAAATCGCGTTGCATGTACTCTATGACTTTGAAGATGCTTGGAACGTCAGATACATACTTTTGCTCTTTTGTTTGCCTTTATCACAAGAGAGCTGAGGAGCCAGGACCTCTAGTTAGCCGAGAAAATTTAGTTTTCGTTCTGTTGTCAAATCCGCTGGAAATTCCTAGTGAAGTGTGAGAATCTTGGATTCACTTTTCAGCTAAGAGTTTGATTTCTTTGTTTTTAATTGATTTATCATGACTTTTCGTCTGTATTTTATGTTGTCTTTCTTCGGAATTTTATTGTTATTTGGTCTATTCATCTAGCTATATAAAACATCTTCTTATAGTTGTTCTACTTTCCGATGGGAAAACGAAAATCGTTTAATTAACTTCAAATTAGGATTGTCTCAAACTATTCAAACTTATTTAAAAACAAACGTATACAACATTTCTTAGGTTTGAATGGGAACATGTTCGAGATCTTTAGCTGTACATGCTTAACGCCACACTGTCATACTATGCGAAGGTTCATATTTATGAACAGAATTGTTTGCACTTCCAAAACAACTGGATGATCTCATCCATAGTTGGAACCAACAGTCATAAAATTGAGCAAAAGAAAAAACTTAAACCCAATAAGAAATGGAGTAGGTTCCTATAGTTATCTTGGTTTTGACCAAAATGTTAATTTACCAACAAGAAGACAAAATTCACGGACATGTATATAAACCGATTTTTCTCTATGTGCAAGTATAAGGTTTTACAGGGGTATCTACATATTACATTTGTATGTTCATCCCACTCTGGTCTCTATATACAATGACCTGGATTTATTGAACACAGAACATCTAAAAAGAATTTGACTCTTTTTATGATTTTAGTTTCATAACAAAATGATATATATTTTTTCAAGAATATTATAAGAGCTCTCTACCTCTACTTTGAGCAACCAGACTCTTTCTCTTATCAACTTTGCTCATCTTTTCCAGTGAACATGACAAAACTTCATGGCCAAGAACATGAGTCCTTTGCCTTTAACACTCAAGAACTTGAGCATTGTCTGTTGATCTGGGCCAGCTGCAACCACTGGACCATCCCAACACACCCAAGATTAGATCCACCTTTGCGCAAACGGTAACCTGGGAGTTGCAGATACATGGAGACATTGGTTAGGTTTACTGATCCAAAACCTAAAAAGAAATAGAAAAAGATTTAAAAGAGAATTTTAGAACATTGGGACATATATATTACCAAACATTCAATGTTTGCTTCTATTTGAAACAACATCACTGCTAATCCTCTTCCTCTGTCAATCTCGGCCTGCCAAAAAAACATGACATTTATCAGATGAGTTGTTAGAAACTATAAAATTTTAGAAGGTTTTACAGTTAAAGCACGCACCACGCAAGAACATACTGCGACGCCTTCAGTTGCAAGGACTGTTGTAACCTCTGCGATTATGCCTGCGCAAATTTGACAAATAGTTTTGATTTGCCTATCTCAACAGAGAAAAAAAGCGAAATGGTTTTGGATCCATGACCATAAAGCAAACGAAGAACATACCTTTACGATCCATGGATACAACACATAACCAGTCGATGGAGTGACCTTCGAGATGATGCCATGAGTCGATTTTACTGGCTCGCCAACTGTCTAAACCGGGCAACACTTCTTTATAAGCAGGGATGTTAGCAGGCAAAATCTTGGCAATTCCATCTCCAGGTAAGAACAACTCTGGATTCTCCAAGCTCGAGTCTTTGATGGCTTTGTTGTGTTTCCCATTCACCTTTGGGACCCAAACGCTCCCGTTTTGAGAAACGGGTGTTGCGTTTCTGCTTTTGTCTTGTGACTGAAACTGCTTAACATTAACGAGAATTTTCTCCCACCACTGTAGCCTCTTTCTTGAATCTTCTGTGAGATCTTCCACGTCACTGTCAGAGTCCGCCACAAAGTCATTCACTCGATCCTGTGTTATTTCTGCAGCACATTGCGCAGCTTGCTCCCTTAGGAACTGGAAGAAGTTGAGAGGCAATCAATTAGTACTAATGAGCTACTTAACTTTTAAGTAAACAAATAAAATAACATACCCTCATAATCTTGTGTCTTGCACTCCTTGTTTTGGCATGTTGCAACCACTGTTTATGTCTCTGGAAAGCAGATTTGCTTGAGAGGGCCTGTGATGTCACAATAATAATAAAACATAAGAGCACACAGAACCTAGGCAATCAAAAGTTCTCTAAGCCGGACAAAGGAGAAATGACCAAACACATGATGGAGAGAGAAGTTAACTAACGTTGTAGGTGAGTATCTCCACGACCTCGGCATTCTCAAGAACGTGCGTTGGAGAAACAAGATTACCATTCACCTACAGTTTCAAACAATTAAGTATCTTTAACGTCTTGTCCAGTTGTTGTCCGTATTGTAATGAAAGATAGAGAACTCAAAGATATCATGGAAAGAATGACAGGAAAGTGGAAAAAATACCTTTGCTGCTACCATCTTGTTTCCGATTTCCGTGTGAATCAGATAAGCGTAGTCAACAACGGTGGCCCCTTTAGGAAGGTTCTTTATCTGCAAGTAGAATACCAAAGCATCTAAGCAAAGACACTTGAAATTTTAAGATGGGTGTTTCAGAGGCTTCGTGTTGAGCTTAGTCTTTACCTCTCCTTTAGGTGTGAATACAAACACACGACTACCTAAAAGATCCCGCGTAATGGTATCCACAAATTCTCTAGAGCTCATGTTACCCACAAACTCCTCTTGCCATTCCCTAATTGCATTTAACCACCCGACCTGGAAAAAGAAACTGTCATAACTAACATCATAATGTGAAGGCAAAATATATATACTACTTCTAGAACGTTTCTCTGCATTTTTACTTGCGAGTATGGTAAAAAAAAAAAAAAAAATACCCTGAGTGCAAAATCTGTGTTGTTGAGGCAACCTGTCTTCCCCCTTGAATTTCTACCTATAGGAACCGGAGTTCTAGCTAATCCAGCAGAAAGAGCCCTGCCATTGTAGTAAACAGCAATTCCCCTTTCAGCTATCAAATCCATCTCCTCGGTTCTGATCTGCAGAAAGAAATGGAGTTTTAATACCCAATCAAATCAGCCTTTTCGGAATTTCCTCATGACTCAACCTTTTAAAAGACCGAAACCAAACTCAAATGTTCTCTTATTTACCGTCTTCCTAAGAACTGTGATGAAATAATATTATCAAATACCTGAACCTCCAGCCGAAACATACTCTCATACAAGAACGGAATCACAGTAGTATGGAGGCTCTGGTAGCCATTAGGCTTCGGTGTCGCAATGTAATCTTTTACCTGCAACAAAAAAGTAAGACATATGCTCAGATGTAATGTAGTGAAAATATATCCTGAAAGAACAGAAGATCAGATACATACAGTTCGAGGAATAGGTTTCCAAATCTCATGAACTAGCCCAAGAACATGATAGCATATCTGCATTGATGAGAGTGAGAAAGTAAAGTGACACATCAGAACGAATTGGAACAAAAAATACCCGCTTCTTTTTCATTGTGGTTTCACCTGTTGTGGACTGCACAAAGGCCCGACCCCCACAGAAGGTTTTGGCTTTACAACAATCCGTAACTGCTATAATAAACAAATTTAGAGAAGCAATGTTAACAATCATATTAGGCTGGCAAACGGATGTTCTGTATTCGAAACCTTTGATACAACTTGGAGATGAGTGTACAACACAAACCTGAGCAATCTGGTTGTAATCATTAATTGATCCTTTTGATTTGAGCGCAGCTTTGTATATGCTGCATGTAAAAATCAGAAATTTCAGATGCTGAAGAAAAGGGTATATTACAGAGTAAAATGAAGAAGTCACTTAACGGATTCACCTGTAAGTTTCCTTGCAAACAGATCGAACATCAGTATTCACAGTAACAAGGTCCAAAAACTGATCATCTTCAATCTTTTTCACCAAAATTCTGTTTGCCTAAGATACACAGTAGGACTCTGTGAATACAGATGAATTAAATAAACGACCAGATGAAATCACAGTTCGAAAAATCAAAGAGCTTGTAGGTTGATAATGAATATCCTTCTCTAAAATTCGACCAACGTTTTGGCAATTTGACCTAATCGCCAATAATTAGTTCAACTTACCTCAGTGAGTTCTTTCTCATGCTCTTTGTAGAGGTTAGCGATCCTACTTGTGACTCTCTCATAATCCTCAGCACTTACGTACATGAAAGATAGATTTTCCAGTTCAGACTGCAAGATTAGATCACAAAACTCAGAATGCCGTGGGACACAACAGCTGCGATAATAAGGTTTCACATAGACACTACAATACATTTCAACTGTTGTGACCAGAAAATTATGCTACCTCGTGGCATGATATTGTTGTAAGAACGATAGCAAACACAAACGCTAAGTAACGGGTTATACCTTTATTGAATACATGCCAAGTAATTTCGCTAAAGGAGCAAAGACCTGCAAAGTCTCCCCTGCAATGCTGGACTGAACGAAACTCACAAAATCATTAGTTATTACAAATGAAACATAGAGCTGAGAGCTTTATGGGAAAAAAATCTTAACTACTCGACGGAATCACCTGCTTATGGGGAGGCATGTGGCAGAGAGTTCGCATGTTATGCAACCGGTCAGCTAGCTTGACAATAATGACGCGGACCTGAAATGAAGCAGTTAGGTCTGCTGATGAATAATATAACTACACTAACTGAAACACAATCTTATAAATGTGAAACCTCATCTGTCATCGCTAGAAACATCTGCCGCAAATCATCTGCTTTAACGTCTTGTATTGATTCACTTTCGGTTTTACACTTCAACTTCCCCAGTTTTGACACCTAAAAAAGAAAATTCTTTTAATAAATAAATGGAACTTCATGTCAAAGGACGCGTAGAGTTCTTTTTAAATAAAGGGTTAGAGGATAGAAAACCTTAGTCTCCCCTTCTACAATGTGGCGCACAGTGGCACCAAACTCTTCTTCTATCTTTTCAAAAGTAATAAAATTTGTATCCTCGACCGTGTCATGAAGTAATCCAGCAACAATAGACTCCCAATCCAATTCCTAAACAAGAGCAAAGTAAATTATTAAGCTTTCCAAGTTATCCTCAAGTGAACCATATTCATAATATATCACGCCACTCACAAGTTCACCAAGGATACGAGCAACTGCAACCGGATGTATAATGAATGGTTCCCCACTACGTCTCTTTTGACCATGATGTGCCTCAAACGCTAACTGCACAAACCTTTCTTACTGAATTAAGAGACGAGTACCAGAAAACTCAAATATACTCCAATATCTAACAAATCAAAGGGGGAATGATATAGGATATAGCTGAAAGAAGCCTTTCAAATATTAAGAAACTTATATCATCATACCTTGAGGCCTTTTTGAACAAACTCTAATTCTTTACAGGGTAAGTAAGATATCGATGGGAAAAGGTCCTGCAGAGATAAACCACCCATCAAAGTGATTAGAGTACCGTGGTAGTAAGTGCCGTTAAATATGAAGAGCGTAGGGTCTACTACCTCCCATAATGTTTCGACAGTAACATCGTCGGAAGCACCAGAAGATTCAGATGATAAGCAATACAGTTCACATCTTTTACGACCACCACAAGATGACCTGGACCTCAAGATTTTCCTCACATTTACAAAGTGAGGAACCTCAGAAAAACCTACTTCATATTCATCACTCTGCCACGCGCACTACATTATACAAAAGAGTGACCGTAAGGAACCTCAAGATTAGATAGCAAATACCGTCACCATGGCAACACAAACAATGTAGAAACAAAATTCTGAAGCTTAAAATATCCATTAGAAAGCCAAGCAAGATTAACCTTAACACCCCTCTACGTAACCGAAAAAAAAAAAAATATACTTACAGATTTTACTCTACTCTTTCTTCCATTTCTGCCACATAGATAAAAAGAACACACAGGTGGATGAGCAGTGCTGGCTAGAAACCCAGTTAACGCTCTAGGAGCTTTCCAAGCACAGGAGAGAGCATTGCAATCGCTTCTTGCATTCCCGTCTCCTTTGGTTAGATTACATATGTTCACACATTCCACAGACACTGCAATGTACCCCACAAAACAATAAAAATTAATGATAGACAAAAAGTAGGTTCCTTTAACCAGTAACAGAAAACTGTGGTCCTCAAGAAGAAGGGTAGGATGTGTTTAGTTGGCACATGAAAACTTACTTAAAAGAAGCACTAAGTCTACAACCTACTCGCTCTAAATCCAACTTTCCTACAATTACTCAGTGCCAATTATCACCCAAGTGGATTCTCTCTTTCTCTCTCGCACACATACCCAAAACAGGTGAGTACACAGCAAGAACTAAACTAGCTTTCCCTGCTACATAGTGGTTAAAAAGACTCGTTCTTTCTCGGTACAAGGGACTAAATAGCTAAGAGACTGAATCGTACAAAGGGATAAACAAAGTCAGAGAGACGCACCGGACATGGAAGAAGCAGAAGTCATTGCTAATGAGGCAAAGCAATCGAACTAAATCGATCCACCATTTGATCTACAAAGAATTCAGAAACCTCCCAGATTCCGAAGACGGAGATTGCGAACTGTTTTGGCAGAAGGGTCGAGTGAAATTTCGAAAAAGGAGAGATTTTTTTAAAAGGATAGAATAGAGAGAAGAGAGAGAGAGACGCACACAGTGATGTGGAGAAGAAGAAGAAGAGAAGAAGAAGAAGAAGAGGAGCGAGAGACAGATAATCAACTCTAAGGTAGCCCTGACCACACAAATGCCGTCCCATATATCAAAATATGACTAAATACAGAAAACAAAGATATTTTTTTTCCCTTTGTGGTAAATGTTACATATACATATTTGTATATATTTTCCTTTGTTTTCAATTACTTTTAAATTTTTATAGTTTAGGATTAGGAATTTTATATAAAATTCTCATAAAATATATAATTTATATAAGATTGCGACTATTTAAAATTAGATATTAAGAATTATTAACATTTAATTTTTGAGTCAATAGAAATGTGAACCATCATAAAATTAGTTGTAAGCATAGAAATGTGAACCATCATAAAATTTAATAATATTGTTAATTGTTTTATTCGTTAATTAAATAATCAAAAGTCTTAATTTCTAGCATAATTAAATACTAAATTCATCTAAAATTTTTTCTATTATCTAGAAGAAAATAAAAATAAATATACAGTTTGATTTTGAAAATATAAATAATAAAATACATTAGAATGATAAGTTAGAGGAATATATTTTTTGAAATTTGGTTTCACTGCATTTGTTTGTGTTTCATTTAATTATATATGATTGCATCTTATGATTCTGATTAATTATCTGTGTAAACAATGATACACCTCATTATTCGTAGTCAAGTTACATAAGACGGAAAAAACGCATATCTATTGTGTATGTACTAATATATATACTCCAATATGCTCATTCAAAATTTTCCCAAACAAAGTAGATCACATATCGTTTAATTTACCCCCACAAACCAACGAAACCATTTTTATAGAAAATTACAACAAACAAAGAAATATAAATTTAAGTGATCGCAACACCCTTAAAATTTATGGAGTTAGAATTGTGTTGATGAGAAGAGCGTCCTTGCAAAGCTTCAAGAAGTTAGTGTTCCTACGAGCCAGCTCAGCATCATTACCAGCACGTTCGCTCAAAGCGCTTTCACAAGCCTCTCCGTCGCTAATCGCCGTATTGAGCCAAATATCAACGTCGATGTACGCATTCGCGAGCAAAGCGGCGAGAGAATCATCGAGTTGCGCGACTGCGTCCAAGTAATTCTTTGAGCAATCGTCGAGCGTGTCTTCCAACGCCGGCTCGAGGTTTTTCTGTTTCAGCTTTGCTTTGATGTAGAAAGACGTGTCCGAAGCGTTAGTGGACGCAACGCTTAACGCGATCACACCAAGTTTAGCCGCGGTTGCGGTATCTGCCTCGGGACGTGAGGTTAGGCTCGAAACGCAAAATGCTTTGTCTTCGGATTTCTCGCAGAGTTTCTCCGCTAAAGCTTTGCCTTTCTCGGTAAATGTTGGTGGTGGAGCTTTTCCGGCGATGACCACCGTGACGACGATGGAGAGGAAAAGGAGAAAGACCCTTCCAACCATTTTCATCTTTTTTTGTTTTTGTTTTTTTGGTTATGTTTCTTCTTTTCTCTCTTGTCGTAATTATTACAAGAAGAATCGAACTGAAAATCCGTTATATAAAGAGCTTTAAAAACAGGTATTTTAGGGTTATTCTATTTTTAAGGTTTCGTTTGTTAGCTTCCTCTATTCTATCTTTAGGTTATACATGGCTTAACCTTTAAGAGTACGCCATGTTTCTTATTTTTGGCTCAGAGACATTTGTGTCACGAGAAAGAAGGTCAACGCACCTTTGTAATGGGCTTCAAAATATACAATATAGGTTTTCATTACTTCTTAATGGGTAATAGAATGGGCCACGTAGGCCTGGTGAAATTTGTGTTATGAGTCAACATATAATGGGCTTAAGAAAAAGGCCCAATTAGGTTTGATAGGTTAGTGCGGAAGAGAGAGTAACCCTAGAGAATGTGATATAAAAACATATTGTCTTCATTCTCCGCCAAAATCAATCTTCCAGGGAAAGGGAAAGGAAGCAGAAATGGTTTCGTTGAAGCTCCAGAAGCGGCTCGCAGCTTCAGTGCTGAAGTGCGGAAAGAGGAAAGTATGGCTCGATCCAAACGAAGGGAGTGATATCTCCATGGCCAATTCCCGTACGTTCTTCTTTTCAACTTTCTTGTTTTAGATTTAATTTTCGCCAATCATATCTGCGATTAGATTCTTTGAATGATATTAGATTCACGATGTTCATTCTTGATGTGATGAGCTATAGTTTATGATTGTTATGGATTGAAAATGTTACTGTTTGATGATTGATATTAGTTCTGAGTTAAAGATTATGGAATTGTGATGTTATGTTATAGGCCAAAACATCAGGAAGCTTGTGAAGGATGGTTTCATTATCAGGAAGCCAACTAAGATCCATTCACGTTCCAGAGCACGACGTATGAAGATTGCTAAAATGAAGGGACGTCACTCTGGTTATGGTATGTGATTAACGTTTTGGGATTGTACGTTCTTTTGGAAGTTACCAGAGAGTATTTATTTGTGTTATAATGGTTTTTAAGGTAAGAGAAAGGGTACCAGGGAGGCTAGGTTGCCGACTAAGGTACTGTGGATGAGGAGGATGAGAGTTTTGAGGCGTCTTCTTAAGAAGTACAGGGAGTCGAAGAAGATTGACAAGCACATGTACCATGACATGTACATGAAGGTTAAGGGTAATGTCTACAAGAACAAGCGTGTTTTGATGGAAAGTATCCACAAGTCTAAGGCTGAGAAGGCTAGAGAGAAGACTTTGTCTGACCAGTTCGAGGCTAAGAGGGCTAAGAACAAGGCTAGCCGAGAAAGGAAACATGCTCGTAGAGAGGAACGACTCGCCAAGGTGATTACTTTTTCTTTTATATATATGATATGGTGGTGTGGTTAATTCATTTCAGTTTTCAGCTGAGACATAAGCTCAATTAACTCTGTTAACATATCGTATAATATGGTGTTTGTGATTTCGTTTCAGGGTCCTGGAGGAGACATAACCGCCGACGCACCACCTGCCGCCGCACCGCCTGCGCAACCCGCAGCGTAAGTATTGATCATAAGAGTAACCAAATTGTTATTGTATTGTGGCAAAACTCTTAACTCTTGCATTGGGTTGTTTGTTCTTGCAGGGTCCCAGCGAAAAAGTCTAAGAAGTGAGGAGAATAAGCTTTTGCTCGATAGTGAATTTTCTTTTAGCAGTGATTTTGCATGATTTTTGTGATTCAGCTTTGTCAAAACAATTTCTTTGAGACAAATATGAGAACTTTTGTCATTAGTTTTGTCAGTAGTTCGCTGTGTTTCAGGATACATGAATCTCTTCAATTCTTCCCTTTAAGATTTTGCTCGATTATTACGATTTAGCCGGTTCTCCAGCGAATTTATATTAATACATTCTATAAGCTCAATATACTAAGATGTTTCTGAAGCATTTTACACTAGACAAAATGTGGAATGCGCGTAACTACTGGATTATCTCGATTAATATGTATCATTTTGATCAATATATGAAGCTTTTTTCAGTTGATATCTATAATTTCATCATGATACATAGCTTTTTATGTTGCGAATCGCCTGATATCAAATTTAGTCTCTCTATTTCTCTATATGTATATATATATATATATGTTTTATACTTTAATTTAAAATCTTAATTCCTCGAGGAAATATTTAACACACCCAAAATAAATAAACAAGCGTACATAACCCAAGAAAATTCTACAAATCTTAAAGTCTGGTGATATCCGGTTAAGAACAAAACTTTTGCGGCAACAGAAACAGAAGAGACGATGCCTAAGTTGTTTGACTGTAGACTTGAACCCAGACAAACTCTTCATTGTAACTTAAACTTGATTCACACGAGTTCTCACATGTGTACACCACGATTGTTGCCCAATCAAGAGATTCCCTGTCGTTGTTCGCGCCGAAGAAGAAAAGTAGCTGCGGCATTACCTGAAAAAACCGCCATTTAAACACAGATAAGCTTCCAATATGCAAGAACAGAGAAATGATATCGGGGAATATTGTGTTTTTCTTTTTTTCCCGCCTAGACAGTTTGATACGGCATAAAATGTTGGTCTTCTCTTGACAGGGTTATAAAGATGAGCAAAAGAAGTGACTGAGACCAGACTTATACAAGTTTTATAAAAGAAGAGAAATCAAATTTGGTAAAGCTGAAAAAGTTACCTGAAACTCGAAACAACGAGGACCACCACAAGATTTGCAATTGGGAATCTCAGATTTAGAGACCCGTCCACTTGCTATTGGCCAAAGGGGTTTTGCTTCAGAGCTCCGGCAATATCTGTATATAAAATGAAAATGTATTATCACATATTGATCTTATGAGAGAATAATAGGAAAAAAAAAGGTATGCAAAATAACACAACTTCTGTGTTTAAATCACACCTTAGAACTTGTTCAGGGGCTTTGTCTACACGTTGCTGGAAATTAACCCAACTATTTTTATCGGCATCTCCCTGCACAAACACGTAATTGAGAATCATCATTTGAGCAAATTTATTTAGTTTGCAAAAAAGGATACAGCAAGTGACTTTTACCTCAAAATCCTTCATCATCGATTTCATTTGGTCGTCCACTTCTCTCTTTGAGACCACCATCGGTTGAGCAACTTCATCATCTTCTGACATCTCTGTATCATACTCACTTTCATCCACATTGACCAATACAAATTCTTTCCATAGACTCTTACTCGCAGCTGCACAAACCCAAAAATTGATGCCACTAGTTACATAAAGTTCCAAGGCTAAGAAAGAAAGGATTGTGCAATTTGCTAACCTTTCTGCACTTGAGTCAGAGAAACCCCAACATCGACAAGGCTTGAGTCAGACGTTTCGAGAACCGCACGAAGCTGTTGACATTCAGTCTTATGACCCACACGCCAATGCAGGGCCTGGAAATTAGAAACAAGAAGACCGTTAAGCTTTGTTAAAAAGCATGGAATCTAGCAGAACAAAAAAAACTATCCACACACAAACACACCTGGTGTTTCGGTGAACAATATCGAGCATTTTTGCAGCCGCTACATACTTTATCTCCTTTCCATGTTCCACACCAACTGCACAGAGGAGCTAAAGTGAAACAAAAACAATTTTCAGAATCGAATATGAAAGAGAATTCGCGGAACTGAGTCAAACCCATTATCAATCAGTTCAAAAGCTACCTCCAGGTCCCAAGGGCTTGTCTGTTCCATCGTGTTTCGGAGCCTCACTCGAGTAAAATGGATTAACACGAGGCAATTGGCAACGGAAAACCTTCAAACTTCAGAAACAAAATATCGAAATATTTAAACAACCCAATTGAAGAGAAGAGAAACAAACACAAAGACGCGACATGTAATAAAGGGTGTTCCTTTGTACCTCCGCATAACTTTCTCGGGGGCACGTTTCCATTGTTCATGTTGATCACGGAGCAGACAAGACATAGATGGACACATGAAGAGAAACAATGTCCGGTGAAAAGCTGATTCCTTGTCCGTTAACGGAGCATAAAGCTGCGAAATTTTTCCTCAATCCCGTAAATAAACCCCGACCAAACAAAATAAGCAAGGTAACAAACCAAAGTAGTTTTGTAAGAAACTCACCTGAAGTACAAACTGCAGAGGTTCTTCACATAAGTCACAAAGAATTGACTTCCCTGATGGTAAATTAACTGGATCCAACCATGCCTATTTCAACCAAAGAATCAAAACCTAAGAACATAAAACAAAAACTTGATTGCCAAATATTGAAAGATTTATACAATGTAGTTACCGGAACACCGCCTGCTAAGTTAGGGAACAGTTGACGGAGATTTGACCATGCGAATTTGGGACTCTCGACGAAACCCAATATCACAGGTTCACAATCTTCGTCGTCTTCCTCGTCATCATCATCGAACTCATCGACGTTTATTGGTTCCACTGGAGCTTCTTCCTCGTCATCATCATCAAGCTGAGTGATTCGGAGGCCTTTGAAATCGGCTATGGAGTCTCCGTTGAAGCTACTCATCGCCAAAGGTTTTGACTTTGTGAGTTGACTTGTTGAAAATGACAACTGCAAAACAAAGGAACGAGTCTAGGGTTTTACTCTTTGCTACATAAACCTCCCAAAACCATATTTGAATAAACCAAGACAAACAAACAATGCCCTATTTCGTTCATTAGATTCTAGTGACTTATGTAACCAAAGCTTGTTGATTTTCAATATTTAATAGCTCAATACGCAGCTAATTTACAAACCAGCTCACTGTCTTAACAAAGAGAAATCCAAAAGAAACTTACAACAGCTGTCGGAGATGAAGATGTTTTCCTCTGTAGCCTTTAAAGGTCGAAATCCTCTTCTTCTTCTTCTTCTGTCAATTTAAACAGCAGAGAGATTCTATGGACATGTTTCACTAAGACGACGACGAAGTAGAAACACTCTCCTGATTCTCTGCAATCCTAAAGCAGCAGCACAACGTCCCTTGGGCCCAAAAACAAACCCTAGAAACAAACGACGTCGTAACATGTAAGCCCATATTACTAAAAGCCCAATAAAGTAAATAAGCCCATTAAAGATTTCTGATTAGGTTGCGAATAGAAGAATAACCTTAGCCGCGAAGAGAGTAATCCTTATCCCGGACAACGTTATCCCACCGGAACTCCAGCTTCCGTTCACCGATCTCTCTCTCTCTTTCTCTCACTCACTCTGCCGGTAAGAGAAGGAGGAGAAAAATAATGAGTGAAAAGGGAAACTTTCGATTAAGAACGGTGTGGACGCCAGAAATGGATCAGTATTTCATGGAGCTAATGTTGGAGCAAGTGAAGAAAGGGAACAGATTCGACGATCATTTGTTTAGCAAACGTGCTTGGAAAGTCATGTCTTTATCCTTCACAGCGAAGTTCAAGTCTCCTTATGGGAAAGACGTTTTGAAAAACCGGCATAAGACATTGAGGAACTTGTTTAGGTCTGTGAAGAATATTGTGAAAGAAGATGGTTTTAGTTGGGATGAAACCAGACAGATGGTCATCGCTGATAATAACGTTTGGGATGAGTATCTCAAGGTGGGTTTTTGCATTTTTCTGTCTTGTTGTTGTTGTTGTTCTTCTTCTTTTCAGTATCTCAAGTTTTGTTTTTTTTCTTTTGTCTTAATATGTTATGTCTGAAGGGTCATCCTAATTCAAGGTTTTTTCGGATAAAGTCGATACCTTATTACAAAGACCTGTGTTTGATTTACTCTGATGGAATGTCTGAGCACAAAGGTACAATCTTTTTAAGTCTATTGACTCTTTTGATATTCACAGAGTTTGGTGTATATGCTTGAGGTCTGTTGGATTCCTTGTTAGTTTATGATTCATGTGTGTTTCAGCTCCGGAGAATGTTACTGAGGGAGAAACCAACACTGCGATTGAGGAAGATGAAGGTGACAACAGAGTTTGTGATTCAACAACAATCATGTCTAACTTAAAAGGAAACGGCCTCGCACGGTGCAGGACTACTTGGCATCCTCCGATGGACCGGTATTTCATCGGTCTGATGTTGGACCAAGCGAGAAGTGGAAACCAGATTGAAGGTGTTTTCAGGAAACAAGCATGGACTGAGATGGTTCAACTCTTCAACGCGAAATTCGAGTCTAGCTTTAGTGTTGATGTCTTGAAGAACCGGTATAAGACTCTGAGAAGACAATTTAACGCGATCAAGAGTCTTCTTCGATCAGATGGGTTCGGTTGGGATGATGAGCGTCATATGGTTACAGCTGATGATAATGTCTGGCAAGAGTATATAAAGGTACTTTGACTGCGCTGATATATAAGTGTTTTAGTTATACAGTGTTTGGTTTCTTTTTCAAAGTATGTTCTTGTCTGAAACAATTACAGGCTCATAGAGATGCAAGGCAATTCATGACTCGACCAATTCCATACTATAAAGATTTGTGTGTGCTCTGTGGCGATTCCGGGATCGAGGAAAATGACATAGCTATGGACTGGTTTGATCCCGAAACGGAGTTCCAAGAGTTCAAGTCCAGTGGTACGACCGATTTGTCTAGTTCGGGTGACGAAGAAGATAGCAACTCTCTTTTGCTTGAACCCAAGAACAAAAGAGATCATCAACTTGGTCCTACTGATACAACCCCTATAAAGCCGAAGAAGCCTCGAGTTGATGAAACCAAAACCATGGGAATAGAGGAAGCGGTTGAGGCTATTCAAGCGTTACCAGACATGGACGAGGAGCTTATATTAGATGCTTGTGATCTAATTGAAGATGAAGTCAAGGCCAAAACTTTCTTGGCTCTAGATGTGAAACTACGCAAGAAGTGGTTGTTAAGGAAACTCCGGCCTCAAGTAAATTAACGATTATGAGCGCTTGTAAACAAAGTAGAAGTTTGAAAGATAAACAGAAGCTCATTGGCTTATATTATAATAGACTACACTAGAGTTTCATATATAGATACTTGACTAAGAGTAATAAAGATTCAAACAATGTATCACATCTTTTCTTATTCTTTCTTACTCAGAAGTTGTCGATGTGATTAAACATGGCTGATGATATTAAACCTTGTACAAACTCTCTCTTCTTTGCCTTCTCTATTAGCTCAGTATCCGACAAGGGCGACACCAGTTTCCTGTCTCTGCGCACAAGGCAAAAGGAAAAAAATGTAGCTTTAGACAAGGCGACACAAGGCTCGGAGAATCAAGAAAATATGAAAAGTTGCTCACTTTTCTGTCGAATCCTTGATAAGGCTCTTCTTGTCTTGCGTGATTGGTCCACTTGATAAATTAGGTAGTACACGCTTGTGCTGGTTTGGTGATGGCGGGTTGTAGACAAATGATAGTAATGAGTCAGGAACACTTTTAGATGTATGATTAGTAGACAGTGGCCCATCGATTAGGGACTGTAAATACTTCTCTGTCCCTGGAGAAATTGCTGAATAAGACTCATCCTTGTTAAGTCTCTGCTTTTGTTCAAGGTAAGTTTTTGTCAAGGAACCCAAATCCCAATGCATTGATTTAACCATACCATCGATTATCAAAAAAGCACAATCTAAACGGTGAAAAAAAGGATATCTTCAGAACATCTCTATGCTGCATGGTTATATGATCAACCATATGCATCTTCACTCGTCTGCTACAAACCGGACATACCTACATCAAACAGAACCAAAGCTGACTTGGTAAGAAATGATTACATTCATGTATCACCAAAAGACCCAACTTTTATTTCAGAGAATCCTGAACTAAAGGTTCGTTGTCTTTATTAAGCTAAAAAAGGTTTCGAGAATTGAGCCACATCATTTCCCACTCCAAACTATTCACAACTGCAAATTGTCTCCTCATAGCATCAAAGTTTGAACTAAAATCCAAGAAGTCCCCTAACCAACTCTCATTACAAAATCACAATCCAACCTGCTAAAGTAAGCACTAGAGGACAATGAACAACTCGACAACTAACTCTTCATTCATGTTAATCCTCAATGTCTAATTAGATAAACACTAAATAAATTTCGGAAGATGGATGTAAATTGTAATTACCCCATTGTTAGCATCAAGTTGATGCTCTTCGTCGATATGGTGACACAATTCAACTAAATCATAATCATCTGAGCAAAACGGGCACTGATAATCCACTGCCATTTCATCATCATCTTCTTCAACGTCTTCAAACTCAATACATGAACCTAAAAACAACAAGTTGACCATCACAAACAAATAATCTTTATCAAACACAACAAATTAACCCAATAGAGACCTTAAGAGCTCAAAAATGAAAATGGATAAAGAAAATGAAAAACACCTTCATAAACCCTAAAAAGATCAAAACTTTAAGCTCAAATCCAAACGGAGAAAGAGAGGATTTTTTTCGAAACTAACCAGACTGGTACTTGGCAAGTTCTTCTAATCGAAATTTCTTGGAAGAATCAAACCCACAAATGCCTAACAAATCTTCTGCCATTTGATGAATTCTGAATCAACAAAAGAAAGAAAAAACCTGGAAATCTCAGATCACTTTTGTAATTAAATGATATTCTTTCGTCGTGCATTTAAATGCACCTGTCAAGTACTTTTGTTGAGCTTCTTTTTACACGGAAGTGCGAGGAAAACACACCCTTAAAGACCAGACCTTTAAATGAGGTTTCTTTTTCTGTTTTTTTTTTTTTTTATCTCTGTCGAGAGAATCCATGGACACGAATCTATTCATGGAAAGTGACCAAACTACCCCCTACTTGATCACTTACCTTTTTATTACACTGTCAAAGTCTCTGAACTACCGTCTCCTCTATTGACTTTCTCAGCCGCCTCAAGTCCACACGGAATTTTAAGGGTTTTTTCGTCATTTACCAGACTTTAGCTTTTTCCTAAGTGCGTCATCGTCTTCAAACGTGTACTCCATCCACACAGTTATATTGACCCCCAAAAGCAGTAATAGAGCATGTGTCAAAACGCCCAATACTTAAATGGGCCTTAATAAGCCCAAATAACTCTTCTTCGTCGTTTAAGTCTAACAACACGCGCTAAACCAGAAACGCTTTGCGATTCTCAGATTCATTGCTTTTTCCGACGATTCGTTAAATCTGAAATCCGAAAGTTTCTGTTTATACGTTTCTGGAGATTGATTCGGGTTTTGATGGCGACGAGGAATCGAACGACTGTGTACAGGAAACACAGAGACGCGTGTAAGAGCGCGCGTGCTCCTTTGTCTGATTCGTTCGGTGGTCCGGTTATCGAAATGGTTAGCGGTTCTTTTGCTCGGTCCAATCACTCTTCTTACGCTCCTTTGAATTCCAATGATCCTGGTCCTTCAAGGTAGTTTCTTGGTTCTTGTTCTTTCCCAATTTGTTTGATTTCTTGAAAATAAAAATCAAAACTTTGGGTCAAAAATTGTAATCCAAATGCTGAATAATGTTCTTGATGATCGAATTGAATTGTTACCTTTAAGTGTTTAATTGAAGAAAGATGCAAACTTGTGAATGTTTTGCAGTAGTGATGATGCCTTCACAATTGGTCTGCCACCAGCTTGGGTGGATGATTCTGAGGAGATTACTTATAATATACAGAAAGTGCGAGACAAAATGGGTGAACTAGCGAAGGCTCATTCGAAGGCTTTAATGCCTACGTTTGGAGATAACAAAGGGAATCAGCGTGCTGTGGAGATGTTGACTCATGAGATCACGGATCTGTTGAGGAAGTCAGAAAAGAGGTTGCACAAGTTATCTACTAGAAGAGGAGGGCCTTCAGAGGAATCAAATCTCAGGAAAAATGTGCAGGTATTGTTGGATTTGTTAACGATATAAAATGTGTGGTTGTTACCTTATCTTTTGTGCTTTTAGAGAATTCATGTAGACACTTGTAGAGGAATTTGGGTTACACCATTCTCATTTGGGAAAATAGTTTCATTATCAGTCTAGTTGACATTATCTTCAGTTAGCAAAATGTATGAAGTAAACTTGGGGGTTTTTGAAATCCGTTTTAATTAACTTTGGGTTATTATGGTATGGTTTACGTTTGTAGCACGATGTTACAGTTCTATCTACATGTGTTAGTGGGGCTCTCCAATGGACTTGACCTACTCGTTGACATACTGTTTTTTGACAGCGTTCTCTTGCAACAGATCTTCAGAACCTCTCCATGGAACTCCGCAGAAAACAGTCTACTTATTTGAAACGTCTGCAACAGCAGAAAGAGGTACTTTTGCCCATTTTTTCAAGAAATAAACCGAGATTTGATTCTTTGTTTATGCATATACCCTAATTTGATACTCTTCTCAAATCACAGGGTCAGGATGGAGTAGATTTGGAGTTTAACCTGAATGGCAAGATGTCAAGACTGGAGGAAGACGAAGAACTTGGTGGAATGGTAAGTGCTGCTTAAGTGTTATGTAAAAATATACAATTGACATAAAGAAACACTTCTTATCAAGCTAGAGCGGTTTTCCCAATCAAATATTATTGCGTTTCTTACTCTGCCAATATATATACTGAGAAACGCTGGTCTCAACAAATTTTAGGGTTTTGATGAACACCAGACAGTCAAGTTGAAGGAAGGGCAACATGTCTCAGCGGAAAGGGAAAGAGAAATACAGCAGGTAATGAGAAGCTTGCTTCACATTTCAATGGTGATTAACTTGAGATTTCGATGGTGATCAACTAGAGATTTCCTTTTAGGTATTGGGGTCAGTGAATGACCTTGCACAGATAATGAAAGACTTATCAGCTCTTGTGATTGACCAGGTTTCAAGCTCAACTTATGTAGACTTATAAATATGCATAAAGTGGATTTAAAGCTTTTATTTTTTGCTCTCTCTCAACATTGAGTTTTATATGTTCTTGTATCAATCAGGGCACGATAGTTGATCGGATAGACTACAATATCCAAAATGTTTCTACATCGGTCGAGGAAGGCTTTAAACAACTAAAAAAGGTTTGATTCTTTACCAAAAACCTATCAAGTTTTTTGTGTGTGTATGTGTGAGATCTTAGAGGACTCACAGAGACATATATTGTATTTTTTTAATAGGCGGAGAGAACACAAAGAGAAGGAGCAATGGTGAAATGTGCGACAATACTCCTTATACTTTGCTTCATAATGATTGTCCTTTTAGTTCTCAAGAATATATTGTTTTAGTGTACCAACAAATCTATAAAAGAACAGGCTTGTCTTTTCTTATAACAAACCTTAGCCATGTATTTTTCTTGTTGAGTTGTCATTTTTCCACGCGTTATAAATAAAAAGGCCGTCATCGCCATTTTCTTGATTTGGTCTTGAAATTTCGAACAGATCATATGACTGATGGTGTTGTACTCTTCGTTCTCAAGCGACTATTTTACAGTAAACGTTGAGCTGAAAATGAAGAAGAAGAAAGCCATATCAAATCAGGACTGCAATATTCTTACATAAGATAATACATTTGATAAGGATACGAACGCATAACGGAAATGAACTTGTCCAAGGAAGAGAGTACAACGAGATATATTGGCTTCACAGATTTTATTACACTTGTTGGTTTTGTCGATTTATCTCGCCAGAGCTGAAATGAATTTGTACAACTGACAGAAAATGTATGTATCTGATGTTTCAAGCAACCTCAAGATGAGAGGGTATATGCAATGAGACTTACATCAAAATGGGCGAGACATCCTATTTTTAAGCACCGTTCCGAACCTTTATTGTGCTTCCTGGCATGAACCCTGCAAATACTCCGAACACACACTTTTTATGCAAACTAGCCCGATTATATCTAGACGTGTAGAACCAGTTCTCTGGATTGGTTCACACCAGTATTTACCACTTGCTTCATCTTTGCCATATCAGAGAGAGGATGACTGTCAAACTCAATGATTTACCACTTGCGGTAAAGTGGCGCATATGAATCCCGAGACAAATTCAAAACCATCTTCAATGCATCTGAGCACCAGTATATAACTTGGGACCTCCAAAACCTCAAGATAGCTGTTGCGGGGAATTAGTAAAGCAAAAGTGCCCTGTGGTCCTCATTTGATAAATGACATTTTTCTTCTTGCTCCATATGATTCAACAAATTGCATGTCATTAGTTTCTCAAGCTGCGTAAGTAATTGAATTTTACGCATTCCCAAGAACAAAAGTATGTATCTGAGGTTCCAAGCAACTTATGATAAGGGGAAGGCAATGAGGTTTACACCACATGCAAAATGGGCGAGATATGCTTGTATTGAACAGTGAGCACCACCTCATATTTTGAATAGTTGGGTTCAAACGTACATTTACAGATGACTCTAAACGATGAATCACATCACAATTAAAAAAACAACGAAAATCCTCTCGCTATATATATTCCAGAATAGACAGTGATTTTGGTAAATACAATATAGATCAAAAGTCTCAAACACTAAGCTTGGGGCAGAAATCTAAACTCACAAAAGGAGATGTAAACTCATCGAAACAAGCCATCCTGATACGCTCCGGAGTCGCAGGAGTGTCCAAAGGGAACCATTTGCTGCCAAGACCCATCTCCGCTCTAGCCGCTTTGATCGCATCTTTAATTGCAAAGAAAACAGATGACGCCAGGAAAAACGGAGGCTCACCAACTGCCTTTGATGAATGTATCCCCTTTTCATTTGGATTCCCCTAATGGAAACATCTTAGGTCAGTTTCTTCACTAGCAAGAAACAAAGCTTTTGGTGGGGTTTTATAGTTGCATACATACCTTGAGAAGAGAAACCTTGAAGTTGAAGGGAATGTCGTTAATGGAAGGTATTTTGTAGTTTCCAGGTCCGCAAGTGAGTAGATTTCCCGGTTTAATCCATTTATGAGCTGCATCTCCCCATTTGAGTTCTTCTAGAGCTACCCAACCTAACCCTTGTACGAATGCTCCTTCTATCTGCAATATGGTGAATCTTTTCAGAAATCAGACACAAAACACACTCTTTCTTATGATTCTAACTCTCTTTTTTTTATGTTTCAACTAGAAGAGAGCGTACTTGTCCAATATCGATGGCTGGGTTAAGGGAATATCCAAGGTCCAACGTTATATCGACTGTTCTTGTGTGAAAGTCACCAGTTAATGCATCGATCTCAACTTCCGCAAATGCAGCTCCATAGGTGTAATATCTAAATGGGTTTCCTTTTCCAGATATCCAGTCAAAGCCAGTATCGGGGACAATGTAAAAACCATGAGCAGAAAGGTCTATTCGTTGAAAATAGCATGCACTTGCGAGCTACATAACAATCAAAACGAAGCAGTTGAAGAGAGTTCTATTCATCAAAATGCAAAGAAGTTTTCCTGGATTCAACAAGAGTTACCTCAGCAAAAGAGTTGAAATTTAGCTTAGAGGCAACAGGCTCCATTCGTGCTTTAATCTTCTCACAAGCGTCCAAAACCGCAGCACCATACATGTCAGAGCTCAGAGAAGCAGCAGTTGGTGACGCATTTGGAACCTATCAAGATAGAGCAACGAACAGTTTTGTGCCTGAGTATGTGGCTTTGCCTGAAACATAGTTACGTTTCAACATTTACCTTGATATATATGAATGTACCTTATCGGTGCTTGTCTCTGACACAAAAACGGAACTAAGGGGAATGTTAAAGGCAGATGCAGCAACTTGGGAAACCTTTGTATGCAATCCTTGACCCATCTCCACACCTCCATGTGTCACCAAAACAGTACCGTCTGTGTACACATGAACAAGAGCACCGGCCTAAAACAGCAAAATCAAGAGTGATGAGTATACAAAAACTCTGTTTCTAGCTTTGCAAGAAATGGTAGTTGCAAGGTGGAATGTTGCTTATTCTATTCAGTTTTTCCGTAGATAACTAAATCTGAACTAAGAAAGGATCTAGCTAAAGAAAAAAAAACTACCTGGTTCATGAATGTTTTGGTAAATGATACGCCAAATTTTGTGGGAACCATAGCCAGGCCACGCTTTTTCCAACGATTATGGCTATTAAACTCGTCAACTTCTCTACGAGCTTTTAGAAAGTTGCAAGACACTTTCAGCTCCTTCCAGAGCTGATGCAGTGTGCAATGCTTAAGATACTGAGAGTAATGTGTGCTAGAGCCTTCAACTTGAAAGTTCATCTCCTAAAGATAGGTAAAATAGTACCCAAGAAAGCATCATAATAGGAGCAAAAAAATCCTACAAACTTTTAGGAAAATGAAGACGATTTTGTAAAACATTCAACTCACTTTGATATCTTCAGGGCTTCTATCAAGTTCAGAAGCTATTCGCTGAATCCAGTTTTCAATTATAAGCATACCTTGGGGAGCTCCAAAACCTCGGAAAGCAGTGTTGCTAGGAAAATTAGTAAAGCAAACGTTCCCTGTGATCCTCACATGGGGGATCTCATAAACATTATCCGAGTTAAACATAGCAATTTCGAGAACAGCTTCAGAAAGATCCAAAGAGTTTCCACCATTGTTGTAAATTTCTAGGTCATACGCCAATATTTTTCCTTCATTTGTAAACCCAACCTATACATGGAAGCAGCATAACTAACGGATTCCACTGGCTAAAAGTTATAGGGAAAAACTGGAAACAACAGAGGAAGATAACTTGTACTTTCCAACAAAACTATGACGATGACCAGATATCATCATGTCCACATCTCTGTCCAGTATGAGTTTCACGGGTCGATTCAATAGGTAAGAAGGAACAGAAGCTGCAGCAGCTATGAAAGCCGATCTCGTTTCCTTACCACCAAAGCCACCACCAATTCGTTTGGTTTTGCATACCACTTTAGACATTGGCAGACCGAGAACATGAGAAACATATTGCTGGTGCCTATGAGGATCCTACATATATAAATCACAACAACCAATATTGCTTCAAGCAGAAACAAGATTTTCATTCAATAACATAGTTAGTTGATATAACCTGATGTTTTTCTACTACAGAGACCTTAGGGTCATCCACTGGTCTTATAATGAAACATATGACACTACCCTACTTCTAGGTAAAAATGATATTTTATATGATGTAAATATTAAATAGTAAGCTTACTTGAGTGGATGAGATCATATGAACTTCGTTCCCTCCATCAATTGTCCAAACCAAACTACCATGAGGCTCCATGTAAAAATGTTCCTGGCCGCCCATTTGAACCTCTCCCTCTATTATCCTATCACACTGACCCGATTGAAAGCATTGCTCTACATCTCCTTTTCTTAGCATTTTCTCTGTGTTTGGGTGGAAACTTTTAGCATCAATAGCCTCCTTGATTGATAATATTGCTGGTAGTTCTTCATACTCAACTTCAACTTTTCCTGCCGCAGCTTTTGCATTTTCATGTGTATCCGCAACAACCACACCAATGACCTGAAAGAGCCAGACGTGATTTAGTGAAAAATATAGTAAATGAAAGAAATACATATATCGAACAAATTAACGAGATCTATATGAGACTTTAGATTACTTTTTGGTGATAAGAAAACCCTATTTTAACAAAAGTCAATACATGCATAAACCTTGTTTGTTACTCATTGCTTAGGTGATAAAAACAGTTTTTTCCTGAGAGAAACAAAAAACTCCCAATTCAGTGTCCAAGGAAAAGCTATGAAAGAAAATGAAAACTGAAGTTTCAAATTCTCTTACTTGTCCCACACACGTGACAACGTCTGTAGCAAATAATTCTTCATCG
Organism: Sisymbrium altissimum; assembly: GCA_900406495.1. NCBI lineage: Eukaryota > Viridiplantae > Streptophyta > Magnoliopsida > Brassicales > Brassicaceae > Sisymbrium > Sisymbrium altissimum. The sequence goes on along the minus strand of OVBI01000259.1, from coordinate 46,909 downwards.
GCAACAACAGGTCCAATCATATTATCGGCTGGAACATCTTTGGAAAGAAACAGACCAGCAAAACCAAGTGAAGATTTGGCTTCCGAATCATCAATTGAAAGTATGCGAGCATGTGGCATTTTGCTTAGCACTAAGGCAGCATGCAATGTATTGGGAGGCACCGGGGCATCGTCAGTATATTCCGCTTCCCCTGTGACCTACATGAAAACTCAAGAGTGTTGAGACATTGTATTATGAAGGAAACACAACAACTTTAACTCTCAAGCATCTTTCTCTCTTCTACTCTTTATCACAAAAATTAATCAATACCCCCGGAGAAATCAGTAGACGCACCATTTAAAATTGGCGTGGCTAAGAAAACAACCAGCATGAGAATCAATTTTTTGAGAAGATTGGATGGACCAACATTACATACCTGCATTCTCGCTGAACGATGGACTTCCGGCAAGCCAACAGATGTTCCCTGTTTGACTGTCTCATAGTCTTGCTTTCCAATTCTACATTGCCGAGGAAAAGATTGCATAGCTGACATATGGGAGGATGGGAAAGTCTCTATAGTTGGATTTACATCACGTATATGATGAGAAACCCATAAGAAAAACTTAAAGAAGAAGCTTAGGATTAGAGATTTCCGAAATTCCACCATTCCACCAGGTGCGTCTTCATCGATTAAGACATCACTTTGTATAACCTTTAACGCATCTTGCAGAAGAACTTTATTCCAACTCTTTCCAATTAAAAATTCCTCAGTCTTTCTTGCACATAAAGAAACTGGAGCCACACCACCAAAAGCAATTGATGCGTCTGATACGAACAATCCTTGACCTCTCTCTTCAAGAAACACACGCATTCCACCGTTGACAATAGCTATATCATCCTCCCTACGGTGGGCCTGTTTGAATTCCTTCACATACTCCAAGGGCCTTGTCCATGGTAGGAACACTGACAACAAGATCTCGCTGCTTTTCAGATCCACTTTACGGTAACCACGGAAGAAACCTTTTGCAGTTACGGACCTAACATCTCCATTGCAGTTGATTATCCGGAATTCTGCTCTTGAAGCCATCCAAAGAGGGTTTAAATCAGATATTGGACTAGCTGTACAGATGTTTCCACCAATGGAAGCAACATTTCTTATTTGTGCCCCAGCAAACCACTTCAGCTGTTCAATAAAAGCCTTGCAAGCTGATGTTTCGTTTGCAGGACGCTCCTTTACAACCTTCCTGAATAGTCTCAGGAGTTCAGAAAGTCTCAAAGCAGAACCGATCTCTATCCCACTATCATTGACATTCACTGTGTTGAGTTCTGGTACTTGAGCAACAGATATTAGCACCTGATACTGTAACCTCTTCAGTCTCATTTCGATTCCCACCTCTGTATTACCTACCAGTAGTTTGGCATCAGGATGTTTTGCTTTAAGATCAAGCAAGTACTGAAGTCTTACGGGTCTGTACCAGACCAACCCTCCATTTCCTCTCAACTTCAAAGGAGCTAGTTTCCTCAGTATAAGTTCAGGAGGGAAAATAAGCTCCTTCTCTGTATACTTATCCCCATCTGTATCACTATAAGCGATAGGCTGAAATTTATCGTCACCACAAGTGGCTGCTGATCTACATGAACAAGGTTTACCAGTAGATGGGCAAATACTTGAACCATCTTGAAGGCTAAGTGAAAATAAACCAGTGTATAAAGCATCATTAGTTTTTGCAAAAACCCGAAACGCATCAACAATCGGTCTGTAACCAGTACAACGACATAAATTTCCTGCAAGAGATTCTTCAATCTCCTCTTCACAAGGTGGGTTTTTATTCGACCTCAGTAACGCATACATGGACATGATAAACCCAGGAGTACAAAACCCACACTGGGAACCATGAGAAGATGCCAATGACTCCTGAGAGAATAAGGATCACATCACGACATAGATTCTCCAGAAATGAGAAGAAACTAGAACCTAAAAGAACCTCTTTACAAGTAAGATCTACCTGAATTGGGTGCAAGCCATGTTTGCGATGACCAACTCCCTCAATGGATATTACATGCATTCCTTCCACAGAATAGAGAGGTGCTAAACAAGCGTTAACAGCATAATGCCTGCAATCAAAGAATCCACAAGAAAGAAGGCTTAAACTTAGGCAAACTAGAACCAAGATATAGAGAGAGAGAGAAAAGAGACGCACACGCATTTTTTTAATCTTCTGTCATAATTAGAGACCATCACCGTGCAAGCCCCACAACCACCTTCACCGCACCCCAGCTTTGTCCCGGTCAGTCCTAAATCTAAAGGAAACAAAAAAAAAAGCCTAATTAGCAAGTTAGAAAAAAACTTCATCTCACCCTTGGAGAATAGTCGTTACTGAGATGTATACAGTTCATCTTCGAACTACGAGACATCAAATAGCAAATGGATCAAACATGATCTCTCGGTTTGTGAAAGCCTAAAATCCCACAACTCAACTTACTGGCACATACACGTCTTTACTTGTATCTCTAAAGTTGATTTGAAAACTGAACGTGTTGAGTACTTTTAATCATTCCCCAACACTATAATTTTATCGGAAACCAGAGACCAAAAATATAAGAGTCAAGTGATCATGTAATACCTACCTCTGAGATATTCAAGAAGTGTCATATGAGCCAAACCATCATGCAACACTCTACGAACACCATTGACGTACAGTATCGCCTCCTTAAACTCGTCTCCCGTCTGCTCCATCTCTCCTTCCTTCTTCAATGAACCCATAACTCAATGATTTATCTTTAACAAGAAACTCCTTTGATTTCAACTTAAGATAAGTCTAAAAGCAAGAAGCCGAAACTCATCATAATTAAGTCAAAGTCAAGCACAAAGAGAGACTCTGAGAGCATAATTTATCTGTGTCTGAATATAATATGTATTATATAATGTTCTTAGTCGTTACAGAAACGTTGAATTTTCGACGGTTGAAAATTTCAGCAATTCGCCACCCAGTGACGTGTAACGACTAACGAACGACGCCTACATTTCGTTCTCCTCCGCCTCCGATGGTGCTTACAAGTATCATATTTAAAAAATTTGCGTAATAAATGAATTCGAAATTGTTAATCAAAAAACATAAAATAATTCGAGAAGAGCAATATAAATTTATTTGACTATTTTTTTTGGTCAAAAAAATTATTTGACTGTTATGAGTGAAAATAAAGCCATTTTTTCTTGGGTTTTGACTTTCTGGCGGGACCCACACAAAAAAATCTGAAACTAAACCTTTTCTTTTATCACTGCCGTCAGATCTGACCGTTCGCGTGTCTCGTATTACCCAATAGACGGTCCAGATCTGTCTACCGTTTATATCAACCGTTACTTCGTCGCTTTGTTTTCCACAGAGTATTCAAAATTCTAAAGCTCTGCTCCAAATTAGCTACAGCTTAATCTTTTCTCCTCTTCTCAAGGTTCAGTTTTTGTCTTCTTTAGAGATTCTGATCTCGTTCTTCTTGTGACTAATTTTGGTTCACAGCTAATTTGAACCAACAAGATGGTGAAACCAGCTTCTTCTTCTTCTTCTCCGGTGACTATAACAGTCACACCATGTAAAAGAACCGGTGACAGAAGCATGGGTTTAACGAGTCCTTTTCCACGCCGTACTTTCCTCAACGGAGATAATCCGAGGTCCAGCGACGGCATAGGAAGATAAGATACTGTTTGTTTGTTGTTTTTTGATGACTTAAAATCTGAAAATTTCATTTTTTTTCATTAATGGAAAATATAGTATTCTTTAGTATCAGCCCTTACAGGTTAGTCTTGGTGATGACTCATTGACTCATGATGAAATTAGTTACTTACTATGGTTTTTAATAACTTGCTCAAAAAGTTTTCTAATTTTTTTATTTTAATTGTGTAACAAAACAGAGTACTCGTTGTGATGCGTTTGGTAGCTCTTGGTTTGTTCTTGACATGGAGGATTCGACACCCGAACAGAGAAGCAATGTGGTTATGGGGAATGTCAACGGTCTGTGAGTTTTCGTTTGCTTTCTCTTGGATACTTGACTAGCTCCCTAAACTCTGTCCGGTTAACAGAATGACCGATTTAACTGTTCTTAAAGAACGTTTCGAGTCTCCAAATCTCAGAAACCCCAAAGGAAGATTTGATCTTCCAGGTATTGTCGTATTGATGTGTTTGTCTCCACAGCTGATCCTGAGAAAGAACCTCCTTTGATCACGGCCAACACTATTCTTTCAATCCTAGCCGTTGATTATCCTGTGGAGAAACTTGCCTGCTACTTATCAGACGATGGTGGAGCTTTGCTAACATTCGAGGCGTTAGCTGAGACAGCTAGCTTTGCAACCACTTGGGTTCGGTTTTGTAGGAAACACAACATTGAGCCAAGGAACCCTGAGGCTTACTTTGGTCAGAAGCGTAATATTCTCAAGAACAAAGTGAGGCTAGACTTTGTAAGGGAGAGGAGAAGAGTGAAGAGGGAATATGATGAGAAGATCTGATGCTTATAATGCGCATGAAGAGCTAAGGACTAAGAAGAGACAGATGGAGATTGGAAGCAATCTTAGAGAATTACAGTGCCAAAAGCTACGTGGATGTCAGATGGATCTCATTGGCCAGGAACTTGGTCTTCTGGAGTAACCGATCATTCCCGTGGAGACCATGCCGGAATAATTCAGGTAAGGTTGCTAGCAATGCTCAATCTCTACTTGTCTTCTGTCCTTATACTAAAGTTTTTGGCTTTTGCAGGCTATGTTAGCTCCACCAAATGGAGAGCCAGTTTATGGAGCGGAAGCTGATTCTGAGAACTTAATTGACACAACAGAAGTTGACATCAGGTTGCCAATGCTCGTTTACGTGTCTAGAGAGAAGCGTCCAGGTTATGATCACAACAAGAAGGCAGGAGCCATGAACGCTTTAGTTAGAACCAGCGCCATTATGTCTAATGGTCCATTCATCCTCAATCTTGATTGTGATCACTACGTCTACAACTCTATGGCTTTAAGGGAAGGAATGTGCTTCATGCTTGATCGTGGTGGTGATAGAATCTGCTACGTGCAGTTTCCGCAGAGGTTTGAAGGTATTGACCCAAACGATCGTTACGCAAATCACAACACGGTGTTCTTTGATGTTAGTATGCCAGCTTTGGATGGACTACAATGTCCAATGTATGTAGGAACTGGCTGTGTGTTCCGCAGAACCGCTCTTTACGGGTTTAGCCCACCGAGAGCAACCGAGCATCATGGCTGGTTAGGTAGAAGAAAAGTTAAGCTATCTCTGAGAAGACCAAAGGCTATGAAAAAAGATGATGAAGTTGCATTGCCTATAAACGGTGGAGAATTCAATGAGGAAGATGATGATGGAGAAATTGAATATTTGATTCATCCAAAGAGATTCGGTTACTCAAGCTCCTTTGTTGCTTCTATCCCAGTTGCTGAATACCAAGGCAGGCTTCTACAAGACTTACAAGGGAAAGGCAAGAACAGTAGACCAGCTGGATCTCTTGTAGTGCCACGTGAACCCTTGGATGCAGCCACAGTAGGTGAAGCCATCAGTGTGCTCTCTTGCCTCTACGAGGAAAACACCGAATGGGGCAAAAGAGTTGGATGGATTTACGGATCAGTAACCGAAGATGTAGTCACTGGATACAGAATGCATAACAGAGGATGGAGATCAATCTACTGTGTAACCAAAAGAGACGCCTTCCGCGGAACAGCTCCAATCAATCTAACAGATAGGCTTCACCAAGTTCTCAGATGGGCAACAGGATCAGTAGAGATCTTCTTCTCAAGAAACAACGCTTTGTTCGCAACACGGAGGATGCAATTCTTACAGAGAATCGCTTACTTCAATGTCGGAATGTACCCTTTCACTTCCCTTTTCGTCATCGTCTACTGTTTTCTCCCCGCAGTGTCTCTCTTCACAGGTCAATTCATCGTTCAGTCACTCAACATAACGTTCTTGATCTTCCTCCTCGCCATGACATTGACGCTTTGCTTGCTCTCTCTCCTCGAGATCAAATGGTCAAAGATCACTCTCCATGAATGGTGGAGAAACGAACAGTTTTGGTTAATCGGAAGAACTAGTGCTCATCCTGCAGCCGTGTTCCAAGTGCTGCTCAAAGTAATCGCAGGAGTAGAAATCTCATTTACCTTGACAAGCAAGTCATCTACACCAGAAGATGGAGACGACGAGTTTGCTGATCTCTACTTAGTGAAATGGAGTTTCTTGATGGTTCCACCGATAACGATCATGATGATGAATATGATTGCGATTGGTGTTGGTGTTGCCAATACATTGTACAGTCCGTTTCCTCAATGGAGCAAACTTGTAGGAGGAATGTTCTTCAGCTTTTGGGTTCTTTGTCATCTTTATCCGTTTGCAAAAGGATTGATGGGAAAAAAGGGAAAGTTCCGACGATTGTGTTTGTGTGGTCAGGTTTGTTGTCGATTATCGTGTCTTTACTCTGGGTTTATATAAGTCCTCCTACTTCCCGGAAACAAGGCTATATGATGTTTCAGTTTCCTTAGGCTTTTTTCCTTCTTCTTTTTTGTTGGTTTGAATTCGATGAAAGCTTCATTCATGTTTGCAATTAACTCTCTCAGTGATCTCTTTGTTTCTTAAGTGTGAATAGTCATATCAAATTTCGGAATGCTTGCCTTATGATATCAACCAAATGTCGTATATCAAAATCAAATGCTAAAAGTAAAAAGAAAATAACATGAAACATCTTTAACGAAATAGTCCAGACTCTCAACTATCTACAAAAACCAAGTTGCAATCATAATATATAAAAGAATAAATAAATAATAAGCATCATCGTTCAAAATTGAAGAAACAAAAAGGGATAACTCTATAATGATACTTATTCTCTGTATTCCAAATACGAGATTTGCCTCTGCAGCTTGATCTGCTCGTAGAACTTAGCAATGAACTCCTCTGCTCTCACATCCACCCCTTTCTCTTCTTCCTCATCATCCTTAGCCATACGATCATCACACTCTTCCATACAAGATTCATCGTAACCGTAGGATATCACCTCATCGGAATAATCTTGACCGTCCATTTCAGATTCATAGTCTAACTCTATGGGAGCAGTAATGCAGGGAAGGAGGAACCTCATAGACGTAGGACGGTGTATCTTCTTCTTGACGTTAAATAACGGTGTTTCATCAAAGGAAAGCTCACGTTCTCCGTAACGGGAAAGATAACGGTCATTGTTGTTATGATGATGAGCTAAGGATTTGAGATGCTTGGAGAACAGGTTACGTAGTTCGAGCAAAGGCCATCTTTTGAAAACTCCACCTTTTCTTCCCCATAGAAGAGCCATCCTCACGAGATTCCAAGCTTTATGCGTTATTGCATTTCTACTGGTTTTCTTCTTCCATGAATCCGCCATTGGTGAATGATGATTGATACTCTGCTGCAAAATATTGATTCTTGTGGTGGTTTAATCTGAGATTTGTGATGGGTTTTCTTTTTGGTAATAAGCTTTTTTCTCTATTGTTGGTTGGTCTTGGTTCTTGAAATGATTGTGTGTGTGTGTGTATATATACAAAATGTGCAGCTTTTGCTTGCTGTTTGCAATTTGCCCAACGCGGAGTAGCAAATAAAAATAGATTATCGCACTTGACGTCCACAAAAGAAAAAAGAAAGAAAGAAAAGAAATAGATTATCCTACGTGATTGGCATTTGCCCTTTAGTGCAAAAAGTAAACTATTTTTTTGTTAAAGTTAGTTATTTTAATTGATTTAAGGAAAATAAATTTTCTTATGGGGGAATTTTCAGTAATCCTAGTTTTCTTAGAAAAATACTTATATACATGCTTCTTTATATCTAGCATTAAATTTTAAAATTGTAGAAAAATGTCATATGAATTTATTTCTTATATCGAAAAAACATATTAGTAGTTCCTGTGAAATATTTTAAGCAAAGAAAACCTTACAATACAATTTTGCTCAAAAAAAAAACTTTACTTTCCAGTGGGTCACGGCTGTACGCGGACCATATCTTAGCTGTGTTAGCCGTTTTGTTTCCTAATTTACGCCGTTTTGTTTTTTTTTCTATCGTCTTCTATATATTTAAATACATACATATATATTCATAAATTTACTTTCAACCTCATTAGTATTTTTGTTGCTTACAATTACAAACCTCGTCGTTTCACGTTCCCAGTCTTGAAATGTGTACGTTTAGATAATTTTGTCTTTATTTTTTAATTTACAATGAAATTTAGTGTTGTATATATTATATAATGGTTTGCCATTTGTATTAGAAAATAAATGTTGCGGTAACTACTAAAAGTCTAAGATTTATTGATGCTCCGAAATAAGAGTGTAGACAAATTATGATTGACTTCAATTTTTATTTCTTAGGAGTAGATTAATAACCTAATAATTCATAGTCTATTCTTAGCCCCTAAGGGTACTTTAAAAGTGATACGTGTATGAAAATTTCCATTAAACTTAGGGAGGGTGTACGTTACTAGAAGAAATTATTAAATACGTAAAATGAAACTTTCGTTGTAATCAAACGGGACTATAATTTAGAGCAACTAATCAGAGATCTAACTAAGCTTGCGAGAGAAGGTTAGATTAGTTTAGTTGTGTGTGCCGTTGAATCATGTTGTTGCGGCTGTCTCCCGTATTATAGTTTCTGGTTTCCACGAAACCGTGTTCCATTTCCAGATACTGTAACGTGCGTTCTTTGTCAGATCTCAGAATGAAATATATAGATTCATGTATGTAACTTATAAATATAAATATATATATATGTATATATATATAATCCAAATTTTAGTGCAACGATATCGCAAAAAGAAAAAAAGAACAACTTATAATGTTAAAAAAAAAAACAATCCTCATGTAAATTATAGTTTTAAAATGCCAGCCACTAATATAAGTTTTCCACCGCCAAAAATGCCTTGCTAGTTGTTACTATTGTTGCCTCTTACATGTTACATTAAAATTCCCAAGGTTTTGACATGCATTAATTTGTAAGAAAAAAATGTATTTGCATGCTTATAGTTGGTTAAAATAGTCAAGTAAAACTTGATACATTATATTGGACTATTTACTTTTATGTATTATTTTCCTTTATTTGAAGTTGTTACTTCCCTTGCTTTTTTTTTTTTTNTTTTTTTTTTTTTTTTTTTGGTGTGAAAAAAGAAAGACTTCCCTTGCTTTCTTATGCCACATATTGTTGTTGTTCTTCTCATATTTTTCCATGCTGTGCTTTTTTCCCCTTGTATAATTTCTTTCAATAAAAAATTTGGTCAAAAAATACATTTTTTATTATAAAAAATACATTTATAAATAAGAGTTTCATAAATTCTGGGTAATTACCGCATAATCGGACCAACTTGATGAAAAAATCAATTGTGTATAGAATGATATATGTTGTGTGTTTGTGCGCAAAATTGACAGGTTGGAACTTAGTGCCATTTTTGCATGGAACCATGTTTTGAGGCTATTTCTTCGTGCAAGTAAATTATCGACTTAGGGTTCCCTCATTATTCATTGATGACGTCTCATGTCTATAGTCTATAGATCTTTCAATTATTAATCCTTTCTTCTCTTTTTTTCGTAATTAAATTGATCATGAAGTGTTGATTAGGGCAAAATAAATAAGAGTTTTAATTAAGTAGCGTTTAAATAGTAAATAAAGGAAGCAATAACTAATTTAATTAGTACTATAATTTTTCTTCAAAAAAGGATTAATTAGTATAGTAATTAATTTAGCTGTCTTTCTTTTCTTTAACTTCCTCTTCCCGTAACTACCGCGTGGAGAGCGCGCTGTCTTTTCCAGTTATGACGTGAAAGCTCTCTTAAGAGACAGCTTTTACTTCCACCATTAAACCCAAAACTCTTCAACACTTATACTTTTCACCCCTAATATTCATAAACTCGTCAATTACATCCTTGTAATTATTTTTATATAAATAGCCACACAAAACCTTTATTTTCCTTGGGATCTTTTTCCAAAATCTATTTTCCCTGCTCATTGCAGGGAAACCCCCCCTCATCGTAAATCTCTTTTGTTCACCATTAATCTTTTTACATGGAAGTTAAAAACCAGATTAATGTTGGTGAAGAAGAGATTATGAATAAGATGAAGAAGAAACGATCACGTGGCATGCACGTGATCGGTGTGGTGTTATACATGCTTCGCCGGCGTAGGAGGAAAAAGCCGTTTAATAACGGGGTTTGGCGGCGAATTGTTGAGTCCATTCGACAGTTGAAAAACGATAATATTACCACAATGCCATCGTCTAATATTATGATAATGCCATCGGCTTCTCCGGTGATGGAGGAAGCTCCAGCGAGAAGTGACGATCAGTTATCAGAGTTGGTAGAAGTTTTCACGGCGACGTCTTCTTCTTCCTCCTCGGGAATCTCCGGATATGGATCGGCAAAGTCGCTGCGTGATATGGATTGTCTTGATGAAGATGATAATAATGATGATGATGATGATGATGATAAGGATTGTTATGGTGACGCTGATGGAGGAGATGAGATGATTGACGAGAAAGCTGAGGAATTTATTGTGAGATTTTACGAGCAGATGAGGATGCAAAATCAGGCTTATACCGGACGTCACAAAGCCAAAGGGATGATGACGGTCTAGAGTTGAAGCATATAATATGACATGAACGTATGATTTATACATGCATAGAGATGTGCACGTTTATCATATTGAAAGGTTTTTAGGGTGTCGTCTTTGTCTTTAATTATATCGAAACATTTAATTTAAGTTGAGGAACAAATAAAAACTATTTATTTTGGAATTTAATTAGTCTTAAGTGGGTTTCTATTAGATTATGAATTTGTACGAATTGATTACAATAATACTGAATTTATAAAATACATCATTTTTGTTTCCTGTCGATTAATTTAAGTTTGCAGAAGTTAGGATTTGTTTTGGCCGAATCTCTGTGTCCTTCTATGAAATGTACATTTTTGTATGATGAGACCTAAACTCTTGATTATTAGTAAAGTTTCATATACTTATTCCCTTGGTCAAGGCATGGTACGTTCATAGAGGGTAATTATCAAAACATACGGCATGAAATGAAGGATTCTAATCTTAGAGAGGATTGAGGCACTTAAGAGGTATTGAAGGATGAGTCGCAGAGATGAACTTCACGCCTGTTAGAAAATGCAAAGCAAGCTTAATTATTTATATGTTGTACACAAAAATTCTAATGAGTAATGAATCTGGACATAAAAACAGAAATTGAAGTACCTCACACAGCTTTATTGAATCCAAGAAAGTAAAAAAAAAAAAAGACTAAAACTTTAGATTGTCACCAGGTTAAAAGTAGATACGATAGATTCATACAAACATGATAAAGAGAGAGTTGCTTTTGAGATAAATCGTGTCTTACATTAAACTTTTCAACCCTTTTCGGTATCGCCTCGTTACGTTGGGCTAAATCTGAGCCGAGTGTGGGCTACGTATTAACAAATTTGGGCTTCAAAAAACATTTAAATTTAAAATATCTGTGTGGAGAAATTAAAGGAAAAAAATATAGGTGAATCGATAAAATACTAATTTAGTCAGTGTATAACCTAGAAAAGCAGAGAGACGTTAAGATTCAAATTCAAAAAAAAAAACAAAAGAAAAAAATTACATGGCAAATACGTAATTAACACAAAGATTTAGGGCTAGTTTTGGATCAACAACAACCTCCAGAAATCGTGTGCCTCCTGAGTATACGCTCTTATATATATACGCACGCGCACACACATACACATACACACTCGCATCAACTCCAAAACCCTTAATACTCTTCTCTCTATCAAAATCCATCGATCGATCTCCGGTTTTTCAAATCGATTAAGCGCGGAAGAAGATGTCTCTCAGGCCTAGCGCAAAGACGGAGGTGCGACGGAATCGATACAAAGTGGCGGTGGATGCGGAGGAAGGACGGCGGAGGCGAGAGGATCACATGGTTGAGATCAGGAAGAACAAGAGGGAAGAAAATTTGCAGAAGAAGAGACGCGAAGGGATCTCCGCTTCCGTAGGCGTCGCACAAACGGGACAAGATCATCTTTCTTCAGCGAAGAGAGTATGATTTTTCTGATTTCGATTCAATTAGAAATAGATCGCATCGTTTTCTTGAATTTGATGAGGAAGTTTTTAGTTAGATCGCATCGGTTTTGTATGAGATTGCAGTTAGTAGAGAATCTACCGGATATGGTTGCTGGAATTTGGTCAGAGGATAACAACTTACAGTTGGAGACGACGACTCTCTTGAGGAAACTGCTTTCGATTGGTTTGTGATTTTTATTTAAGTTAAGAGGAATGACAAAATCAGCGTCTTCGTTTATTTATATATACGTTGTTGTTGTGTAGAGCAAAATCCGCCTATTAATGATGTTGTACAATCTGGTGTTGTTCCTCGCGTTGTGACGTTTCTTTCAAGGGATGATTTTCCCAAACTTCAGGTGAGAGAATCTTTTGAGTTAATTGATCTCTCTTGTGCTTTCGATAGGTTTGTTAATGTTGATTACTTGCTTGTGTTTTAGTTTGAGGCAGCTTGGGCGCTCACCAATATTGCTTCAGGGACATCAGAGAACACGAATGTCATCATTGAAAGTGGTGCTATCCCGATATTCATCCATCTTCTCAGGTCCCCTAGTGAGGAAGTCCGCGAACAGGTTATAAAGAAAGAAACTCTTTTAGACCTTAGCAAGTGGTTAATTCTATTAGATACCGTTTCTGACTTCTGTTTTTTTTTTTTTACTTTCCTTCTGAAACTAGGCTGTTTGGGCATTGGGAAATGTTGCTGGAGACTCACCAAAATGCCGTGATCTTGTCTTACATTTTGGTGCCATGTTGCCTCTTTTGGCTCAGTTCAGTGAGCATACAAAACTCTCGATGCTTAGGAATGCTACATGGACTTTATCGAACTTCTGCAGGGGGAAGCCTCAGCCTTCTTTTGAACAGGTTTCGTTTAAGATTTATAAACCAATTTTTGGGTTTTCTCCATATTAGATTCTAACATGTCTTCTGCTATGTTGTTTCTCTACATTTTTTTTTTTTGAGCCAGACGAAAGCAGCTTTACCAGTTCTTAAGGAACTTGTGCAAACAACAGATGAAGAAGTTCTCACAGATGCATGCTGGGCTCTGTCATACCTCTCGGATAGCTCAGACGACAAGATACAGGCGGTTATCGATGAAGGCGTTATCCCTCGCATCATCGAGCTCTTAAAGTGAGTATCTGATTGTGGTTCTAATTTTTGTTGGGTAGCAATAATGGGTTACGTTATCTCAATGCTTCCTCTTACTCTTCCTCTTGTTAGTCATTCGTCGCCGGCAGTGCTGGTTCCTGCTCTTCGTACCATTGGAAATATTGTAACCGGCAATGATATACAGACTCAGGTGCATATATATATATATATATATATATATACATTTCACAACTCTACTTTTAGTTTTCACGAAAACTTTAGTCTTAACTTATTATCCTGACAGACGGTTCTCGACCATCAAGTGCTTCCTTCTCTTTTGAACCTTCTAACAAACACTTACAAGAAGAGTATCAAGAAGGAAGCTTGCTGGACTATCTCGAACATTACAGCTGGGAGTTCAAATCAGATACAAGTGAGTTTTATCTATTTGGTATGGCTTTTTAACAGCAGAGTCGGAAATCGAGCTTTCGAGTGTCTGATTTTTCTTTTTAAACCCGAATGTGCAGGCAGTGATTGAAGCAGGTATAATTCAGTCTCTTGTTTGGGTGCTCCATAACGCAGAATTCGAAGTGAAAAAAGAAGCTGCTTGGGGAATCTCAAATGCTACTTCTGGTGGCACTCATGATCAAATCAAGTAACAAACTAAAAAGCCAAATGTTTCCTTAATAACCAAAATTATCATTTCTAAAACATGTCTTTCTCTTATCTTTTTTTGTTTGTGTTGTATCCTTCTTAGGTTTTTGGTGAACCAGGGCTGTATCAAACCGCTGTGCGATCTTCTTACCTGCCCCGATGCAAGAATCTTGTCGGTTTGCTTAGAAGCGTTGGAGAACATTTTGGTGGTTGGAGAAGCAGGGAAGAACTTAGGTCACACAGGAGACGAAAACCTCTACGCTTCAATGATAGATGAAGCAGAAGGACTTGAGAAGATTGAGAATCTTCAGAGCCACGACAACAACGACATATACCAAAAGGCCGTGAAAATTCTCGAAACCTTTTGGACTGAAGACGATGAAGAAGGAGGCAACGATGAAAACCACGCTCCGCAATCCGGTTTCCAGTTCGGAAGCCCTAATGTTCCTCCTGGTCAATTCAACTTTATGTGAAGGTATGCAAAGGAAGTTGAGTTTGAGTTATATGGTTTAGTTAAGTAATACAGTAAATTCTTCTTAACTTAATACTATCACTATCGCAGGTCATAGCGAACGGTGATAACGTGAAGTAGAAGAAGAAATCCTCTCTCTTGTCTTTCTCTCCATGCCCACTCGTCACAACTCGTGGATATGAAGAAACACTGTACTGAGTAGTTCTTTTTTTTTTTTCGTTTTTTCTTTTGAAAGTTTGTCTGTGTTGTTATGGAAAAGAAACAATTAAGTTGGGTGTTTTTCAATAACGACTCTCTCTATATATCGAGTGGAAATTAAAGTTCATTTGTTTGCTATGTTATTGAACTTTATGTTATGTTTGTAAATCCCTAACTAAGCCACAAGCATGGATTTAATACGCCTCTAAATCATTTGGCCCGAAATTTTAGAAAACAGAGAAGCTTGAATAGGTCTTTTGATTTAGCCTTGAAAATAGGATAGATTAGTGGGAATTAAGAGGTTACTATCATGGTCATAGTTTATTTCTCCGAGAAACTAGGGTTTAGCTTTGTGAATTTTTTTCGTGTATTTAAAAAACACACTCCTTATTGTTGTTTTAATTAATCCACCCAGACAACAAAACAGAGCCAGCTACAATGCTGTCTTCACGAGCTTTTAATGCAGCGGCACATTTGTCTCTCAGTCGTCGTCTTCTCGCCAAGAGATTAGCTTCTTCTGGTCGAACCGCTGATCCAGGGATTCATGCTCGTAACGATGGAGACGAGCCGAGTCTTTTCCCAACAGACCCCGAAGTATCATCCATCTTTCACTTACTTTGTTTTAATATAATTTTACATTGTCACAACTTAAAATGTACTGTAGATTCTTTCTATAACATCTTTAAAACATTTGTTTTTATTACACAAACATCTTTAAATCTAGAGGTAGGTCCCACTGAAAAACTTTGAAACCTGACTAGTAGTTACCGCAATTAATCTAAAACTATACTCACCTAACCAACTAGATATTAACTGTGATATGTTTTTGTTGTAGGGTTTGGATGATGTAGCGAATCCTAAGACTCCAGCAGATGAGATTGTACCGGAGATTCGACCACCCGGTTTAGAAAAGGAACCGCTTAGGCCTCCTAAAAACCCACGAGCTACTTCACACAAGCTTGAGTCTACTCCGGTTGGTCTGCCCGCAGATCCAAATTTCCAACAGAAACGAAATTAAGAGCATCAAAAGCCTTAGCCGCTTCAACCGCCATGGTCGCCTAGATAAGACATAATATTGTGAACTGAAGGCACAAATGTTATACTTTTGATTAGCTTTTTAAGAATAAAAAGAAAAGTATATATGCTTTCTTGGTATTAAAGAAAGTTACTTACTTCCATTTACCAAATGTGTTAGTGTCTTCGAATTGAGTTTATTTGATCCATGAGACGAGACACTATAGATTTGATTCGAACATAAATGATGATAAGAGACAGTTTTCACATGGGCCAAAAGGGTTTTAATTTGGTTCTTCACTAAGATTCCTTCTGTGTTTATCCCCCACAAGCTGTAAATTTAAAGAGAATCACATTCCAAAGTTGCTATTGATGAGGTCTAAAAGAAAATAAGTAGAAATCTTTTTTTGGGCCAACATAGAAAGAAAAAACTTTTTAATAAATTCACATGATTTTTGTGTTCTCACTTTAATCCCCCTTTTAATAACTAGTACTGTCAGAATTATCTCAGAATAATTTACAAACTAAGTAGTAATAGATTGCTCTTGTCCGTTTTATCTTGGTCCATGATTAGCAACAATTACCAACAATCAGACGAATAGTCCCCCACCGTCAAAACTTAATTGTGAAACAAAAACTCGTGAAATATTCACATGTGAGTTATAGAGGAGATAAATATCCTTGCGTCGTTTTTCTTCTTCTGTATAGGTAGATTAAAAGATTACATATATACTATGTGCAGTTAACATTCTAGAGTCTCATTTGTTAACATTGATATTGTTGTTTCAGTTTCATAAAAGAACTGGTCTGAAGCTTTTATCATAACAATAGTACTTGAACAGTTCTTCTGGATACGGATCAAAAACTTGAGCATAGGTTCCGTCTTAATCTCATTTCTTGAATGAAAAGAAAATGAGTCGGGTCGGGTCTCGATAGGGACCCACGAGACAGAAACTGAGTGAGAATCCGAGTCAGGACCCGAGTGATGGTCGTGGAAGCCAGCCTGGTCTGAATTGTAAATGGGCCTATGTGGTTCCGAAGCGTAGACCGTACGGACTGTTACCATGTGCTTTAAAGACCAACAAATCATATTTAAAGAAGAAAAAACAATTCATAAGATAATCTCATCAAAATCGAACCGTAGGTTATTTTCTGGGGTGGATCTATTACACTTTATTTTCAGTTAATAAGTAGTTGATTGCTTTTTACTTCGTTAGATTTGAGATCGACACGTTGTGGATAATTTAATGGTGGTTTTGATGAACATTTATAGAGCGAAAAAAAAAAGAACTTAAAAGCTTCTCTACTCAAGGGTACGTTAACGTACGTATTAGATTTTCCATAGCGAAGGAAAATTTAAGATTCGCATTGGTCGTGTCGCTTGTGTCAGACTAAACGACGTATTAACGTAGATTAAAGGGGGGGCCACAATTGAAAAAGTGTGAGGTAATTAAATTGAAATTTTTACGAAGTAAGTGATTCATTATTTTTTTATTACACACTTAACTAGTGTACGTAACTTATTTTGTTTCAATGAATCAATTGTAAAATTACTGAAAATAAGACGTTGTGGAATCATAAAATGATTATGTCGTTTTGTTTTAATAACGCCTGTATCTGTTTTTATTATGTTTAGATTATACTTTTTCGTACATTTTAATTATTTTGGTAAAACTACTTTCTTTAGATTCTATTTATAGCATTAGCATTTAACAGAATTCAGTATATTTAGAGAACACATTCCTTGTAGAATTACCCCCAAAAAGTTGAATACTCTGTCGCAACTAATTGACAACATTAAATGTTTTATTATGAAATATTAACAAATTACTAGATAAAACTCGAAATGTAGTATATCAATTTTTGTTTTCTCTTGATAATAGCATGCAAAAGCAAAACATAACCAAGTGCTATCTCAAAACCAAAAACTGAACTACCATTTGTAAGGTTTGTAATTGAAAGGCCATTTACATTTGTAAATATTCATTTCCCTACTATTTATCGTTACTTTCCCGAACAAACAGTGTACTCAGTAAGTTAAAAAAATAAAAACAAAATCCTGGCATTTCTAAATATTCAGATTGTTGTAATAATAGCAAAAATGAGAATAGAAGACAGACAATGACAGCTGTGTCTTTCTTTCTCTGTAATCGTTACACTTACACAAAATTATTTGTTTCTTTTTTCTTTTCCTTATTCAATCTTTTTAAAATATCCCACTTGACACATAAATAATCAAATAACAAAAACATACAAGTAATTACAAACAGTGATGCAAAAAATAAAAAAATATACAGAAGAAATAATATTTGCATTCACTTCTCAGTCTCTCGTTTATACAAAGAAGAAATAAAGAATTAAAACAAATAGTAATAAATAAATAAATAAATAAATAAAAAGCCATCTCTCTCTCTCTCTTTCTGTGTCTCTGGTTCATAATCGTCTTTTCTTCTTCTTCTTCTTGTGTCTGCTGCGAAAGAGAGAAAAAACGGGAAGAAGAAGAAGAAGAAGGTTATAGAGTGTGCACTGTGTGCGGCGCAACGGTGCTTCTCTCCTCTCTCTCCGCCTAGTGTCTGGTGTGTCGCTCATGGACGCTTCTTCTCCTCGTCTCTCAAAGGAAAACAAAGAAAAAACAAAAAGAATAATAATAAATTTCTAGGGTTTCAAAAATGCTTTGGATAACGAGGTTCTCTGGATTATTCTCGGCGGCGATGGCAGTGATCGTGTTATCTCCGTCGCTTCAGTCGTTCCCACCGGCGGCGGCGATCCGTTCGTCGGATCGGAGTCTGGTGTCGTCGTTCAGAAAGTCGTCCGTGTTTCGCAATGCGGAGGAATGTGTGTCGTCGTCGTCCTCGGAGGTGTGCAACCCTTCGTTGGTCCACGTGGCGATCACACTTGACGTGGAGTATCTACGTGGCTCGGTAGCAGCGGTGAATTCGATCTTGGAGCATTCCATGTGCCCGGAGAGCGTCTTCTTCCACTTCATCGTATCCGAGACGGAGCAGCTGGAGTCGTTGGTGAGATCGACTTTCCCGCAACTTAAATTCAAAGTTTACTATTTTGCCCCTGAGACCGTTCGCGGTTTGATCTCTTCCTCCGTGAGACAAGCCTTGGAGCAGCCCCTGAATTACGCCAGGAACTACCTCGCGGATCTCCTCGAGCATTGCGTGAACCGGGTCATCTACTTGGACTCGGATCTAGTCGTGGTCGACGACATCGCCAAGCTCTGGAAAACGGGTCTTGGTTCCAGGGTTATCGGAGCTCCAGAGTACTGCCACGCTAATTTCACCAACTACTTCACCAGAGGGTTCTGGTCGGAGGAGAGACTCTCGGGCACGTTTCGAGGGAGGAACCCTTGTTACTTCAACACGGGAGTGATGGTCATAGATCTCAACAGGTGGAGACGTGGTGGGTACACCAGACGGATCGAGAGGTGGATGGAGATCCAGAAAACCGAGCGGATCTACGAACTTGGCTCCCTCCCACCTTTTCTCCTTGTTTTCGCCGGCCACGTGTCGCCCATTTCACATAGGTGGAACCAGCACGGTCTCGGTGGGGACAATGTTAGAGGTAGCTGTCGTGATTTGCATCCTGGTCCTGTCAGCTTGCTACATTGGTCTGGTAGTGGCAAGCCATGGTTAAGACTCGATTCCAAACGTCCTTGTCCCTTGGACGCTCTATGGACGCCTTACGACTTGTATCGACACTCCCATTGACCCCCGCCGGCTAGGTATTTTTATAGTTTATTACTTGCCTTTTTATTATGTTTGTTTGTTCATCACACTAGTAGTTCAACCACTAGTCACTGACTTTATATATTCTACAAAACCTGAGACCATGTGGTTGGCGTTTTTTTTGTTTATCTGTCGATTTTGAATGAGAAGCTTAACCCTTTTTCTGGCTAATGGCATCATAGAATCTTGCAGGGAAGCTCTTAGATTGTTTGCAACATTAGAGCGTCTCTTGTTTTGTCTAGTTGATACACACCTTTGTTTTTCTGTCGGTGGATGTGATTTGTACAGTCATAGTGTGCCACTTAGGTAGGTTGTCTTCATCAAATGGCCAACGAGTGGCTCCTACTAGGGTCTCATGAATGTTCACCAGACCAAAAAGAAAAGTCAATCACAGTTTTATTTAGCATTCTTGTTTGAACTTGTCTTTTTGCAATATCATATGATGCATTTAGCTCAGAGATAAGTCATCTTTAGTCTCATCCGAGTTTTAGGTCCAAAGTTTCTGGTATTTAGAGATATCTTGTGCTTTATTAGTGTCATATCTTTGCTCAAGAGAGGTGTGTTTAGCTACTAATTAGATCAATCTTACTAACGATGAAGAGAAAAGAGTAAGTAGAGAGACGTGTGAACAACTTTCTCTTCGCCATCGCTATTAACGCAGCTACTTAGAGTTCCAAGAGTTGATCTCTTTGTTCTTGTGTTGGTATCTAAAAAATATGTGTGACCCCACGTTCTCTTTTGTTCTTTATAAAAATGTCAGAAAAAGCAGAGGGGACCGATTCTTTTCGGACCCCATTGTAGGTGACAATGGCTCTTAGAATCCAACCATTGATTGGCTTGAGCCAGCTGGTTATGTTCTATCACATGTGGGTCTGATTCTGATCATCAGATTTTTTTTTTGTTCTTCAAAGTATCTGATCATTAGATATTTATTTTGAAATGTCTTCAAAATGGGGAAATGTTAATTTACTTCTTTTTTTATTGTTTTAAAGCAGCCATTTGGTGCTATACGACGAGACTGGAGAGTAGAGGAAGGTTTCAGCGATATTGACCGGTTCGGGTTGGAAGAAAATCCAAGGTAGTAGCTTAGTAGCTTTTGCTAGTAGAAGATGAAAACCCTTGCCGGGTAAAATGGGTTTGGTTTAGGGGAGGTTTAGCCAAACCGGAGACACAATTGAGATGTGAGGTTGGATCATTTTTGTTGGGGAGAGAAAAACAGAGTTAGGTTATTCATGTGGATGAGATTTTGTTGTTTTTATCATTAATTTGTTTTTCCTTATAATTTGTTTTTTTTTTGGTATTATGTGCAGATACTTGTATTAGTGTCCCTTCATTTAAAAAACAAAAAAAATCATTTACTCAAGCAGAGAATTATTTGGTTAATGGCTAATGTTCCTCTAGCCTCAGTTACAACACGGCATGGTCCCCGGAGTATTCCTCAATTAGTGTCGGTCCGAAAACGTAAATAAATTTCTGTCGAAATAAATACTTTTTATTCCTCTTTCGAAAAATGAAGAAGAGATTCTGCATTTAAAATAAAATTCTTGTCACCTTATCAATGCATATAGTCTTGCCTTTAATTGAAGGCTTATTAAATTATTATAATGATAATGAGAAAGTAACAAATGCCAACTTGATATTATTTACAAAATGTATAATGACGAATTGACGTGAAGAAGAGCTCGAGCTCGAGCGTCGGCTCAGTTGCTTAAATGAGTCTGAAGAAGGTTCCTAGCAGCCAATATAAAACCTGTAAAAGTTCCAATTACAAAAGTTTATTTTAGAGATAAAATGTCCGTCTTGAGATTCGAGACAATTCAGCCAAGTGTCTTTTGAAAAGAACAAAACTTGCCTAGAAACAGAGGAGAAGGTCTAGTGGGTCTTGACTTAAACTCTGGATGAAACTGAACTCCAACATAGAATGGATGATCATGAAACTCGATCACCTGTTGAAACAAAAACAAATTTTGCAGAGAGAGACCACACCAGATCAGACCAGAAAATGATTATGCCTATATTGATGTTTCTTTTTTCTATACCTCAACTCGTTTCCCTGTATCATCTTTGCCCACAAGTCTCAAACCAGCTTCTTCAAGTACTTGAGCTACTTCTGGATTCACCTATAGCATGATCATATCAAAACACCTTTTTCACATCATTGTGATCAGTTAGAATAGCATATTAAAAGATCGACCTGTAATGAAAAACCAACCTCGTAACGGTGCCTATGCCTTTCGTCTACATAACAAACGTCGCCGTATCTGATAAATGCTCGGAGAAAAACAAGACGTTGTCTTCAATTCATGAACTGCAAACTACAAGGAACCTCAAGGAAACGGCGAAGATAAATGGAGTTTTGCTTACAGCTTCGAAGTGAGAGAGTCTCGACTCTGTAAATGCGTTCTTCGAGATCCTAGTCTCATTGTACTTCCCATATGCGTTCTTGAGCCCTGTGGTAAAATAAAAAAATGAATTGAGAGAATGAACTCACTCCATTGATAGGTTTTCATGTTTCGGAATACATACTTCTGGCATGAATATAACAACAGGGTCAGGTGTCTGAGCATCGAACTCGGTGCTATTTGCTCTTTCCAAACCCAAAACCTGAAACCAATGTCAGAGATTAAGAAGAAGAGGAGAGCTAAAATGGTAATAGGGAGGGAAATGGAACATATCAAGTTTTTCAGAGTTTAAAAGAAGTTTCTTACAGATCTGGCAAACTCAATTACAGCTATTTGCATTCCCAAGCAGATCCCAAGATAAGGAATTTTATTCTCTCTAGCGTATTTTGCTGCTAAAACCATTCCGCTCACGCCACGATCACCAAAACCACCAGGAACCAGAATGCATTCTGCGCTCTGCAGAAAAGGAAAACAGAGACTATATTTTCGGCAAAGATTGTCTCCTTTTACTAGAGAAGTGACAGAAATTCTCACCTTCAGAATCTTCCAAGCAGCAGCATGTGCTTCAGGAGTCTGCAACGGAGAAAAGTGATGTTTAATAAGAAAACAATGGTAGTATAGCATATAAAACTCTTGATCAGAAAGACTCAAGAAGAATGAAAGTCATTAATGGTATATACCAATTTTTCACTTTCATCTTCAAGATCTGAAGCTGCAATCCATTCGATCTGAGGCTTCAATGAACATGCAATGCAGGCATGTAGAAGGGCCTGCGGCAAAGAGGAACATATTGAAGAAGAAAAATGCAAAACAAATGCGATAATTATTCAATTTTGTAGAAGACCAAAATCTAATAGTTCATTTTTTCCATCTTCTAAATTTACCTTAACAACCGACAAATAAGAATCCGTTAGACCAACGTACTTTCCAACCATAGCAATTTTGACCTGTGCATAACAGACGGATAGTCTCTTTGAATAAGAAAAGCAAACGCTCTAAAACAAATTGTTCTGGCCAGCAAATAGTACATACATGATTTGTCAAGTTATCAAAAGTCTCAGCCATCTTAGTCCAGCTATCAAGATCAGGTGCTGTTGCAACGCTGAAAGAGATGAGTTTTGTGGGTTACGCTGAAAGTTTTCCCTTGTGGTATCGAAGCAATAAATACCATAAGAAATGAGACTAACCTGGTTAAATTCAATTGTTTGAGAATCGAATGATGAGCGTTTTGGTTCTGCAGCAGGAGCACACATGAAAAAGTACTTCAGTGACAAAACACATAATTTAAATTATCCATTTTACTTCTCTTTGGAAGAGCCAAAAAAGCATCCAACTTACTCGGAGTAGGAGAGGAACATGCCAAATGTTCGGAACATCATGGATATTGAGAATATTAGCAGCCTGAGAAGAGAAGAAAAACCAACAAGTGATATAAAATCCCAACTGATTTAAGATATACATCAGTTAAGTAAAACCACAACGTAGAATTCACACAAGTTATACCGCCACATGACAAAACTGAGACAATTTTGCCTTTGTAGCTTCCAGTAGTGGCTACAGAAAAAGAAAAACAAAAATCAAGGCATGTCAAGACTATGAGATTGAGATATGCAAAAATATCTGATTTTAAGTAAAATTTTAAGACGATACCTGAGCAGAGCGACATGCCAAAAAGTGAGGAGTCAATCCCAAAGCTCTTAGTTCTCGAACACTGTGTTGGGTTGGCTTTGTTTTCTGCACGAAAGGATAGCTACAAAGTTCAGTCCGACAATAAAGTTTACCATCATATTAAGCACACTTGTACGTAAGGAAATGATCCACTACCTGCTCCCCAACAACACCGAGAACAGGAATCAAGCTCACATGAATAAGGCAGAAATTTTCTTGTCCTAGCAAGAAAAAGATGAAGCAACATGAATAAGAAGAAAGTCGAGAACAACTGAACGAAAGCCTAGAGTATGAGGATTCACAGGCTTACCAACAGAGAATGACAACTGCCTCAAGGCCTCGATAAAAGGCATTGATTCTATGTCACCTATCATAAGCAGGCAAAAAAATCCAAATAAGGAATTTTAGAAACGGTGCAAGTGAAGGAAAACCAGATATGAATGGGATGGCCAATAGCTCTTACCAACAGTCCCTCCCAACTCAATAACACAAACATCGGCTTGGCCTTCCTTTCCATCCACTGGAATAAGAGAGACTGACTGAATCCAATCCTTGATTGCATCAGTAATGTGTGGAACAACCTACTAATTCAAGAGGGAAAGAATAAGCGAACTAACAAAATGTAAACACAATCTACTAATTCACCGACACAAAGTTATACCTGAACAGTCTTCCCTAAGTAGTCGCCTTTTCGTTCCTTGTCGAGGACAGACTAGTGAGAGAAGATGTTAGAAAAAACCGTTAAAAAAAAAGGCAGCCGGTTGGAAGAAATGAAGACAAGATTTGAGTACCTGATATATCTTGCCAGTGGTTATGTTGTTGTCTTTGGTTAGTGTCACATCAAGAAACCTTTCATAATTCCCCAAATCAAGATCGACCTTAGAAGGAAGAGAGAACAATGAGCGATGATGTTCACGAAGAAGATTATAAAACAAGAAAACGCGAGAAGAGAAACCTCTCCACCATCATCGAGCACGAAAACCTCTCCATGCTCAAAAGGGGACATAGTGCCAGCATCAGTGTTCAAATATGGATCTGTGAGATCGATTCAACGTTAACAAAGTCAAAAGGAAAGAGAAAGGCTCAAACTTTAGAGTGGAGAGAGAAGAGATGAGAACCAATCTTAATGGAGGTAACTCGAAGTCCACAAGCTTCAAGGACGACGCCGATACTACTGGCTGTAACGCCTTTGCCAAGCCCACTCACCACTCCTCCAGTCACCAACACGTACTTCATCATTCGCGAAGAAATTCACCCAAATCTTCTTCTTTGGCTTTGACGCTTTTCCGCGCTTTCCATAGACGGACACGGCGAAGCACACGTTTACTCTCCTCGAACAACTGGAACCAACCAATTGTAAGCTCCCACGTGTCCCGCTTCTTTTCTTTCTACCATTTGTTTTTTTCTTGGTTTCTTTTAAAATATTTTTAGGGAAAATAAATAATTTAATGGAATCTTTATGGTAATTTTTCATTCAATTTTTAATATATATTTTATATTTATAATAATAATAATATATATATATATTAAATTATTTTTATTCTTTAATTTATATCTATTAATATATAATATTTAAGGTTAAGTGATATTTACTAAATTTTTAAAAATATTTATTATAAAAATATTAAATAAATCATTTAAAAAAAAAGTTTATAATTTTAAAAAATATAATATTTATTTTTTTACAGAATATTAGTTAAATACTTTTTTAAAAAAATCCCAAAATAAATGTTTACAAATTTCAAATTCGAAAAATGACTAATTATTATAAATATATGTTCAACTAAATATAAATATAAGCTCTCTTAGTCCAATAATAATAATAAGTGGGAAATACTTTGGGCTTTGGGCTTTGGGCTTTGGGCTTTGGGCTTAGCTCGTAATCGAATAGTTATTTCTTTTGTGGGCTTTTAAGATAATCTCCCGCAAACAAAGTTGTTGACGATATTGGTTTGATTCAGTGTTAAGTTGATATATTTGAAAATCAAATTGGGGGTTAGGGTTAGAGAAAATGGGGTCGGAATCGCGATCGACGGCGCCGAGCGGGAAACGAACAAGAGATCCGGAAGACGAGGTGTATCTGGATAACCTTCGCTCGCAGAAACGTTACCTTAGCGAGGTCCCAATATCTGGTCAATTCGGTAATTTCAACAGTGTTTTTTATTATTATTTCCGTATGGGTGTTTTGATGCCTCTCTCTCTCTCTCTCTCTATTAGATAATGGCTTGCAGTTTAAACGGACTAACTGTCGGAGACTCACTTCCCGTCAACATGTTAGAGTCTCCTGCCCGGTCTGAGAGCTTTCTTTATCACACCAACAACAACAGGTCTCACACACAGTTATTATTATGTCTAAATCCCCTGGATTTGTTTTGACATTCATGTCTGCGTAACACAGGGATGACTTTCCATTACAATACTCTCCCATGTCTGAAGACTCGGACGAAGCCAGCAGATTCTGCGATGACCCACCGCATCCCGACAGCCGCCCAACTAGTCCTGTTTCACCCTACCCTTACCAAAGACCTCTTGCTTCAACTAACCCCTCCTCCTCAACTATCTCACACCATTCACATTCATTCCCTACTACTACTACTACTACTCCACAGTCTCGCCAAAGAGGTTCCGACACAGAAGGAAGGTTTCCATCTTCGCCTAGCGATATCTGCCACTCGGGTGACCTGAGAAAAACCGCTCTCCTCAGGTCTGTTCAAATGAGAACACAGCCTTGTGGTTATGCTTCTACTTCACCGCAAATCAATGTTGACGGTGAAGACAGGATCTGCTTTAAGTCTATGGAAGAAGAAGATAGAGGTTGTAATAGAGCCCAAGATATCTCTTACACTCAAGTCTCTACTAAGAGCAAGTCCTGTAAAGCATTGGACATGAGACTATGTGATAGATGATGCTCAAACTCACTTCATTCTCTTTCTCAAATTACCATTTCTTCCACTTTTCCACATTATATATATATATATATATATATATCTACTTCAATTCAAAGTATGTTTGGCCCTATGCTGTATGGATGTGAGGTATTACAAGGGTGTTATGTGTGCTTGATCATCTCAAAGGCGTCAACATGTAAAAAAATATTCCACTCAGAAAGCCATACGGTTATTATATTAACGTCAATAGAATGGTAAGTTCACCAAATCAAACGATAGTGTTACTATGCCGAAGTTTGGGATGGTGGATTTTGTATCCTAATGGATATCGGGTCTGTGGAACATTTTCAGAACATGAGCCGTTTGGTTTGTTTGATCTATTTGACGTTTGATCGAGGATTGGTTTTTCTTGCCTTTTGGAGATTTAACAATCGTACCTTTTCTATGTTATAGAGCAAGGTTTGTAATGTGTTTAGATGGATTCGGAAAAATAGAGAATGTGGTACAACAATACGTTATTTTGTAGAAGCAACTTAGACAAGATGCATATGATTAATGAAACGAAGCAACTTAGACATGATGTATATAATCAATGAAACGAAAAAAAAATTTGTAGACGAGGTAGTTTTCGCAAACATCATCAAACTGTCCAACAACGCAGTTATCCCCAACTTCAATGTGAGCTAGCAAGATGTTAAATTCTCGGTATTGCCTTATTGTCATCTCCAGCACAATAGGTTGCAAATTTTGTTGACATTGTCTGGCCACTCCAAATCCTTTCTCTTGCCAAAGTTTCTTGATGTAATGGACTCAGCAGTGAGGTCATTCTCGCAAATCAAAACCATACCGTACAGATACGTCGCTTCAGGGTGATTTGCTTCCGCAGCTAGCTTGAGTTGCCTGGTACCTGTCTCTATTTTAGTGACAAAATAGTAATTAATAAGACCAAATAAAAAAGGGCATGGGGATTTTTAGCTTCAGCACACTCATATAGCAATGCCGTGTTCTCAGGTATTTTATCCCACGGTGATGGATAAATTTGTTGGAGATTCAACTGTTTCAGGACGTTGTGATACTTTAAAACATGAAGCAGTGTTTTGCATGACATAGTGCAAGCAATGAAATCTGCATGAGAAGAACGGCCAATATGCCTTCATGATTTCACCAAGCATGTCAAAAGGTAGTTCGAGAAGAGACTTATCGAATTACATATTTTTCATTATTGTGTTGATGTTTGAATTTTTTTGAATGAACAGCAAACTATTAGGAGCTGATTTATACTGATATCTATGCTGTTTGCTAAAACGTAGTCTGGTTTTCAGTTCATTGTATGCATTAAACTACATTGACCGTTGAAATTCAGTGAAAACTTTGAATAATTTTTATTTAGTTGTTTTTGATTGAGTTTCGAACTGTCAATGGAACTCTCATGAGTCTTGATATGTTGCTTTTGGATGAGAAGGTAATACTTTTTTTACATACCATTAAATTTGTTGTGTAAGAAACACTCATTCGTGCGTCTATTCATCATCGTCGTATACATCGATTCAAAGATATGCTTAAGGAAGGATCTTTATACCAAATGAGGAATCTAGAAGTTGTTGCTTCTTACAGCCACTACAAGGTCACGGACAATCCAGTCTCAATTCTTTTTATGGACACCATGCAAGTAATGGAAGTTGGTGAAGAAATTTGTTATATTAAGCATGAAAAATTTAGAATTCACAGTTATGCTGAATTCCAAAACTTCGCAGGCAGTAATCTTCATTTGCTTGGTAAGCACATGTGTTTGACATCTTTTATAAATAAGTTTGTGCATAGGTTTCCTGTGACGTTTAGGTTGTGTATTGTGCCGCAGACGTAGTTGGTCATATTATTGAAGTCCAAGATGAAAAGAAGACAATTCCCTATCAGAGTTTGCTATGCTATGACAATTAACAAGAGTCAAGGCCAGAGCTTGCAATATGTGGGTATATATCTACCTAAACCGGTTTTCTCTCATGGACAGCTCTATATTGCTCTCTCACGAGTAACAACCAAAAAAGGATTGCATCAGAAGCATCTGAAGCACCTTTTATTTTCTATTGTATTGAAAATGTTGTTTGATACCTAAATCTAACTTTTGCATTACACAAGAAAACAAATCAAAAGCTCTTTTCATAGTGAACAAATCCATCAAACTACATACAACCTTAAACGAAATGGAAAACCAAAACACTCCACGACATTTCATAATTCATAGTACAATAGGATGAGAAGTACATACCACGCAAGGAAAATTCAAGACTTAATTTTACAACCTCCACAATAGAGGTCCAATTTTGAAAATCATATAGACTACCGAAGCCCGTTCCCTAGTCAGTTTGATACACTTTCACCGTCTCCAAAACAAAGAAAAATAAATAAACCGTTATAGTAAATGATAATGTTATTTTCGTTTATCTGTTCTTTTCCAGAGACTGCAAATCTGAGTGCTTTAGTCATCGGGCTCATCGTGGGAGGACTCCTTTTATTCATCCTCTTCTGCATCTGCTGGAAGCGACTGAAAAGAGGCTCGGCAGAAACTCAAGGTAAGCACAATTTGCCTTCTTCTTTTCTATATTTACTCTAGCTCTTATAATTAGTTTGTATATTTTAGGACCAACTCAAACGGAGATCATGATGACCGAAATAGCCGGAGGAGATCGATTTTCCTTCATGGACTTTAGCACCATTGTGCAGGCGACGGATAACTTCTCTGAATCCAACGAACTCGGCCGAGGTGGTTTCGGTACCGTTATACAAGGTCAGAAATTATAGAATCTCTCTTAATTTGGAATTACTACAACAAGTTAAAATGTATAAACTGACAGATATGTTGTCGATGAAAATATGTGATCACAGGGAATCTTAGTGAATGGAACACAAGTCGCCGTGAAAAGGTTGTCTAATAAGTCATCTCAAGGGCTCGTGGAGTTTAGGAACGAGGTCAGAACTATCTTAGACGTCCTTCACAAAAACCTAGTCCGGCAAATAGGATGCTGTTGCGAAGGGGATGCAAAGATACTCGTCTATGAGTTTTTGGAGAATTCAAGTTTGAACCGTTATATCTTCGGTTAGTGGCCTTCTTTGTTTCTTTTCTTTCTAATATTTTGACTTTCTCTAGTTAGAAACTGCAACTGGAAATTGCTTAACCGTTATATCTTCGGTTAATTCGATTTGTGCTTTCTCTAGATGAAGCTCAAAGCCCATTGCTTAACTGGCAAAACCGATTCCGTAATCATCGGTGAGATTGTGCAAGGGCTTGATTATCTCCACAACTCCAGAGACAGTCCCATTATACATAGGGACTTAAAACCAAGCAATGTATTGCTGGACAACCACATGACCGCCAAGATTTCAGATTTTGGGATGGCTAAGACTTTACAAAGCGGCCAGACAGAAGCAGATACGCAGCATGCGGTCGGGACATAGTAAGAAAGCAAAACTTTGTTATTATTCTTTGGAAACAGAGTTGGAGAGCTTCTTCTGTATTGAATTACTCCTTTTGAATATTCAGCACTTACCATTTTTTTTTCAGTGGGTACATGTCCGAAGAATACGCATTGCATCATGTCATGTCGGAGAAATCGGATGTTTTTAGTTTTGGTGTTCTTGTTCTTCAAATAATTTCAGGCCAGCAAAACATAAAAATTTGCAATTCACATCCAGGAAATAGTCTTCTAAGCCTGGTATGATTAACTAACCAAACCATTATAAGTTTTCTTAATTTTTTATACTGGCCTAACTCAAAACTGTTTATTAATCAATCTATCGAATAATAATTTATAACGTTTTCACTTTGCGTTTGGTAATAAAGGCATGGCAAACCTGGAGTACACGCAACGGGCTTCAGCTAATAGATCCTCGTTTCGAAGATGATACGTTAGTGGAGGAAGAAGTCCTGAGGTGTATCCAGATCGCCACTTTGCTGCGTCCAGGATAAACCCGAAAACCGACCGAGCACCGATCTCTTGGCCATGATGATCAAAAGCAGCACAACAGACATTCCCGAACCCCAGGAGCCAAACTATTTCTACGCCAGATGCCTCGCTGATGAAGTTGCATACTATCATACCAGAGATAGAATCGAGCGTATTTGCATCTTCTTCTACTATAAATGAAATAACTGTTACTGCCGCAGCCGGTAGATGATGTTTAGAAGAAGTTAATACAGATCTTTTATCCCTGCTTTCTTCATAACATTAAAGACGTTTATGTTGTATTGAATTTTTAATTATTATTATATTATAACTGTTGTTATTTGTCACTGAATTTGTGAGCGAGGGAAACTTGTACTTGAATTGTAAAGGTATCATAGCTCCGTGACTCGCAAGCTACAATATGTACATTACGTGAAACAACAGCTTCTTCTTCTTTCCCTTCAGTCTTCACTCTTCAGCACTAAGCTGGAGCTTATTAAATGACCTTTCTGCCCATATGTTTGTGTTGTACAACACGTGCTTGTCAAGTGCGTATCCAGGTTTGCAAACATACTCCACAAGGTAATCCGAGAGGACACAAGGGATCTCGTGGCGTATGAACTCCTGGATCCATACATCATCACGCGGCATCCCGGGGCTTATCAACGCGAAATCAGTGTTTTGATTCAAGAAACGAGTGTAAGGCGGTGCGGTTGCTAGTATCGTACCATCCCCAGCTTTCACAGCTCGCTTTAACGTATCCTGCTTAGGGAGAAAGAAAAATAAAAAAAACAATCAAACGTTTCCTGTAAAATGATCATTCTAGTGTTCAACTGTATCAGCTCTTTTTGACACATCTCATCAATTTTAATTGTCGTAATAGACGAATTCACTCTCCCAAAGAAATCAAGAACAAAGAAAATTGTCAAAGATACCACCATTCTGGTGTTGAACTGTAGAAAACCAATTTTTTCATCAATTTTTATTGTGAGAAAGATATTACTTACCAAAGAAGGGAATGTGCAGTCACCGTATACAACAACGCGCATTCCATATAAAGCACCATGTCCTGTTTGCTCCTTGACGAGTCGCCATTTCCTTGGGGACTCAAGGCTTATTGCACCATCAGCACTAAGATCAGTACTGTGCCATTCATAGGGCTCCTCAGGTAATAGTTTCCCAGCTTCCTTCGAATCAGCCACATAATCAGTCTTCAGAATCCAACTGCATCAAGGAACGTGATTGAGTAAAAGATGAAAAGTTACAGTTTTTATCAATGGAGAAGCTCAAACTAGCAAACTGTTTGAAAATCCTTATTAAAAGGGCTGCGTTTAGTATGATGCTGAAGAGAGCAATAAAGAAGTTGATTAAAAGGATTAATTTGTACCTTCCAGATGCAGCAGCAGCGAAAAACTTTTCAGTCCTACGGATTTCAGGAGCAATGAAATGTGTTGATTGATAAGACCACTGATGAGAATCCCTGCAACATTTTCCTTTTAAAAGCCTAATGATCTTCTGGTATTCCTTTCTCTGGGCCTTAGGACCACTGACAATAAAAAACTTGGTCTCCTGTTTTTGCTCCTGTAAGACTTCTTTACTGGCCAAGGCCTTAGAACTGAGCTGCTTAGACTCTTTATCCGCCTTTGTACCCGTTTTAGATGACTTTGCAGCTTCCTTTCTTGCTAATGGTTTTCCTGAAACCCGGTTTTTGTCTCTACCAGATTTCTTATCCACTACAATGTTCTCCTTCTCTTCTGCAGAGCTATCCACTATGTTTTTCATCACAGTGTCGGTTGATTTGGCGCCACGTTCTTTTTTAGTATTTTTAGGCTTCTTGACACTGGATTTTCCTACTTCAACTGTAGAAAAACTTCCTTTCTTTCCACTTTGAAAGCTACTTCTTTCTACAGAAGATTCCTTCTCCTTTCTTGCTAATGGTTTCCTCGCAACCCGGCTTTGGGCTCCATCAGAACTCACATCCTCAGGTTTCTTATCCACTGCTACAGTCTCTTTCACTTCAGCAGAGTTTATCCCTATATCATTCATCAAAGTATCGTTTGCTTTGACGTCACCGGCTTTTTTAGATTTTTTCGCCTTTTTGACACTAGGCTTTTCAAATTCAACTGTAGAAGAACTTCTTTTCTTTCCACTTTGAAGCCTATCATTTTCAACAATGGCCTCCTTCCTGCGTTTACCATTATTCTTATCAACCCCTAATTGCACTGCAGCATCGCTTGGATCCTTAGTTTCAGCTTCAGTTCTTACCAATGCTTCTCCCGCAACTGGGCTTTGGTCTCCACTAGAACTGACCTTCCCAGATTTATTTTCATATGCAAAGTTCTCCATCTCGTTCGCTGATTTATCCCTTCTATCTTTCATCATAGTATCGTTTGCTTTGGCATCATCTTCTTTTCTGAATTTTTTGGTCTTCTTGACACCAAAATTTCCTACTTCGGCTGTAGAAGAACTTTCTTTCTTCCCACTTCGAAGGCTATTTTTACCCACAGTAGCCTCCCGTGCGCGTTTATTTATACTCATATTGACCTCTAATTGTAATGCACCATCACTTGGATCTTTAAATGGAACATCAGTAAGCTCCGATTCTAGCATTGCAATTTCCACCTCTGCATCAGCTTCCTCGAGGGTCTTAGCCTGCAGCTTATCTTGGTTCACATGATGGTTTTTCTCTCCCGGGGCATAAGATTTATTATCTTCAGTGTCAATTCTCTGACGGGCTTCAGTCTCTGAGCCAATGAGTTTTGCCATTTCAACATCAGCATTTATGACAGGACTTGATATCTCTTTCTGAATGCCATTATCTGTTGCCGGCGCCGAAACTTTTCCTTTGATTAGACAATCAGGGTGCTCGTCCTTTGGTGTAAATTCGCTCAAGTATATAGATCCCTTTTGGTTAATGGGGTTTTTTTTCCTGCCTCTAGTGCCTAGAGTCTTTCTTGGAGCTATTTTCTTCTTAGGCAGCTCTGTTTCTAGCTGGTCCTTCATTCCAATTAAAGCCGACCCAGGAGAGGTGCTAGATGTCACCATCACAGGATCAGTTACGGATCTTTCAGGTACTCCATCTAATGCACCCTTATCAGCTTTTATTAACACACCACTCGAATTGAATAGCCTAGTTGCTGAGTCACTCACATCCAACTTATGTGCAACTTCCATACCTTCAGTGTGGTCACTGATGTTTGGCACAAGCCTAAGGTTTTGTTTAGGTGAGCCTGATCTTGGTTCCTGTAACAAAATATTCCCCACCATTGGCTCAGTCGATGATATCTCCGGTCGTTCGTCCGGTGCACATTTCGAAGTGATAATCTCCGCAGTTGACATAGCATCTTCCCTAGGTAACAATACATTTAAATCACTCACAGGTGATTTATGGCCCACTTCCCCCATTTCAGTTGGATCGTTATTGCTCGGCACAGGCCTAAGGTTTTCTTTAGGCGAATCTGTTCTTAAATCTTGCAATAACAAACTAGCCGGTCGTGGACTACTTGCCTCGATGTGGTGTACCTTTTCTGAACCTTTGCTACTGTCAGATCCATCTGTCAGTTTCGCCTGAGGCAACAACGGAGGGGACGCCTCGCCACGCAACTTATCAATATTGTCAAGATCCTCAAAGGGTGTTGTTCTTTCCACGGAAGAACCTGATTTTGAAGTGGAGACATTAAAGGCAGCAGAAGCTTTCGGGCCCCTGTCATCCATTCTCAGGGTACCGTTTTGGCCACATGACTCGTTTCCCAAGGTACTTATTTCTGGCGATCTTTGAAGTGTTTTCCTTGAATAAGTGGCTAGAGAAGAATGCCTTGTGATACTCATGTTAATAGATGTTGAGTCATGGGTCTCCACTCTGCCCATCCCTCGCTCAGAAGTCTTGTTAACTGGAACAGGGGACGCGTCACTAGAAGTCTTCTGAAATGCGCTTGCTCTCTGATAACTATGCTGCTGAGCAGGAACTGCATCAGTAGAGACCATGGCTTCAAGAGGTCTGTCCATCTTTTTCGGGGTTAACCAATTCTCTTTGGACGTATTACAGAGTGATGAACCGTCCTGTTCGCCTGAATTTGTATGAACAACCGGGATATCTTTTCCTCCCGACTTAGACATTTCAACATCAGCCACAGCACCGACCCTAAGACCAAGAGGGCTGGTGTTTGCACGCTTCACAGGGGCATCTTCTGCTTCGTCCTCAGAATCCCGAGCTGAAGCCTCCATCATCTCCAGCTCATGGCCACTGAGAAAAGAGGAAGTGATCAGATTGTAGTGGGAGTGTGTGTTTTTTCATGTTAAACATAAGCAGCTGCTAATTTAGTAACTAGTAGAAATCAAGCTGAAATGAGCATGGGATCCGTAAACCCATTTCCTTGTGATGCCAATACTCAAAGAGAGATTATACCAACTCTATAGAATAGCAATTATGGGATAGAGGTAGATATATGATAGATGTGTGCAATTTTACCTTATCTCGTACTCAAGCTCAGGAAGGAGCTTCCAATTCTTTAAGCTGAAAAACAAAGTGTAAGAATCTGCATGGCGATTGACAAAACAAGAAGGAAAAAAAAGAAAGAGTAAGAAGAAAACTCTTGAGTGACTCTCACCAGTCCTCCAACCACCGGTGGTTGACTAGTTTAATCCTCTTCATCCGCTTGGCAAGCTCATACTTTTCTCCTGAGAAGAAAGAAAGACCGGAATCAAATGGTGATCCCCCACCTATCCCCAATGTCTATAAGTGACTCACCCTCAAACTTGTAGCATATAAGATGGGTTACTCGGTTTGCAACCAAGGGCTTGGAGAACTGGCCACCCATCAAATCAACCATTGTCTAGAGAAAACAAAGGAAGAAAACAAGTGACAGTAAGGAAAAAGGAGATGTAAAGCAAATCCCAAATAACAAGCACACACACCATAATGTCCTCTCTATCTTGACGTTGGTACCCAGTCAAGCACACAACTAAGCTTTTGGAACCTGGAATGCCATTCAAATCTCTAAGAGGCCTGTACAAAACCTGCCAAGTTATGCAATAACAAAAACAAAAAAAAAAGTTAAAAAGATAAACCCTTTCAAACCAATCATAGAGAGAGTGAGAGACTGACCGAATTTGCATCAATAAGCATTCCAACGTCGAAGCTGTGATGAACCCAAGACCCAGTGACAACCACTTTCCCATTGCTTCGAGCAGCAACGCAAACCGGATCATCCTATGATATCCCAAAAGCAACAGACAATTAATAAAAAGAAGAACTTTTCTCTTAAAAAAAAAAAGAAATTGGACTTACATAAACAAGCTTGTCTACAATGAGGTGAGTAGAGGTTTGAGTGTATTGGGCAACATCAACACCACCACCACTCAGAAGCTTGGACCGTAACTACACTCAGTAAATAAACCACCTTTTAATCTACTTAACACCAGAGAAACCCTAATCCATTTCAATAAATTTTAAGTTTTCGATAGAGAAATACCTCGTTCCCATCGATGGGATTGAATCCAACGAGAGCGAATCGAACACCCGAAAACGTCTTGGACTCCACCATCTCTTTCTTTTCTTATTCTACAATCTAATTAGGGTTCAAACAAAAACCCACATTTGAACATCGATTTGGGATGAGAGAGAGAGAGCGTCTCGGGGAAGCTTTTAATTAATTTTGGGGGAAAAAAATGTAGGAAGCGGGGGAAATTGAAATTTTAATATTTTTTGGGTGGATTTGTTTGTACTCGGCGGGAGAAAGCAGACGTGGCATTCGTAGTGGGCTTCGTTGGGGCTTATTATCCCACCGTGCTTTCTCAGCCCAATTGTTTTGAGATTATTATAGAGACAGGGGGCTGCTCGTTGAGTTGACGACTGTTATGATTGTTACTTTAAATTTTGATAACATTCTGATTATTAGTAAAATAAAATGTAAAAATTGTAACTGTTATTTTAATAACTACGTCAAAAATTTTAGTCAAGATTATAAATTATGTTGAATTTATATTCACATCTTGACATAAATAAATCATTTCATAGTTCAGCCCCAAAAATTATTACATAGTTATTGGAAAAAAATTATATTATTAGTGTAACTAATCTATTCTAAATTAATTTTCAGGGAAAAAATATATTTTAATAATAATATTTTGAAGTGATTTATTTATGTCAAAATGTGAATTTATGTTCGTAGCTACAAAAGTTATATGTAACTATTAAAATATTTTTAATACAATGTTACCAAATGAACTCGAATTAGAATTTGCTTTTATGATTTTATTTTGGCCACGTCTGAACTACCCTAATCCGATCAGCCTAAGAACCTGTATAGTTTTACCTTGGTAAAATCGAGAAACACTCATTTACCAAGGTGCTGTCTGATCTGTGGCATGCAAAGACACAAAAAAAAGTTCACAGCGATTTGAAAAGGAAGAAAAGAAAAGACAAAAATCCCAATGGGAAAGTGAATAAAAGCAGAACCAAAGTTATGGGCAACATTATATTATAATAACTACATATATACACATCCATGTACCTTTCGAAATGTCATGTCTGAAAGAGAAGAAAGTTTTGTCCGTTGCTAGTTTCATTGTTTTAAGTGCAATTGATTGGACTTCTGTCAAATTTTTCTTCTGTTTTTTTAACCTTTTTCTTCTCATTTTTCTTTTCATTCGCCTGAAAATTTAACAATACAATTTTTTGATACACCAAAAAATCTTTACTTTTCCAACCACCAACATGAATTGGATTTGACATTGACTTCAACCGGATATTTTCTTTGTTCTAATGAATAATGTATTCCAAGATCAGTAGATAGGTAAATCAAGTGGAACAGATACCTTTCTTTTTCCTTATAACAAATAGCATTCTAAACAACTCAAGCAAACAATTAATATAAAACTGATGTGTTACATTTTGACATATTCTAACTATAGTTTTTAACTTGTTTTTGAGTATTTATTAGATTTTTTTAGTTTTTATTGAATTGTTATGGACATAGTCAGCTCATTTAGATGGAGAAGCAGTATAACCAATTCATGATCCATAATATTAAAATTTAATTATTCAAAACTTTTTAACTTTTTTAAGGTAAAAATTCTACCTTATAACTTTTACTCCAAATTACATCTACTTATAAGATTTATTATAACTCAAATCTGTTACTATATATTACTAGATGTCATCAATCAAAAATCTGTACCATCTAAAAAGAGCTTCAAAGACTCAAAAACTTATTTAAATTTATTATACATGATTCGTAACTAGCTCAAAAACAAAATTGTAACATAAATCTATCCAACCACGTCTAACAACTAAACACCGATAACAAATCTACGCTGTTGATTAACATTTTTATAAATAACAAGGATATGCGATAACTAGTCGACAACAACTCATGAGAAAAGAGACAAATTAAAAAATCAAAGAAGTTATGTTCTCTTCAACTTTTTCACTATACTCACTTCTCAACAATATTTATATTTGCATTGTTTCATAAAGTATTCTACTTGTAACCAAAAAGACTACCTTTAAAGCTTTTTATATATATAAATAAGGAAAACTACATTAGATCTGCATAATTCTTTAAATGGTATCAGCAAAGATCATGTGAAAACAATAATTAAAATTTTCCATGATCTGTTTTTTTTTCATCAGTCATGGGTTGTATCTGCCATTGCTGGTTCGTATTAATATAAGGGATATAGTGATGGAATAATAAGAATAAGGAAAATTTAAATATACATGTTCACTTGAGAAATAAAAAACAATCTTAGCTTTTCAACTAACAAAAATACAAGAAATACAAAACTTCCTAGTGATTATAGCAATTAGCCGTTATTATTTGATATAAATATGATATTTAGATTGTTTATTCGCATTTACATTTAAGTGTATATTCTTTTTCCAAATGAACTCACAAACTTAAACATTTTAAACAAAATATTTATTTCTCAAACATGTAAATGCAAAATACGTTTGGCATTTGCTGTTATCGTTTCTAAAATCATTATAATGAATTTTGTATAGTCAGTTTAAAAGTTGAAAAAAAGTCATATTATATATTTTTGGTACAAAATATTCAGTCGAAATCGACCAAACACAGTTTCATAAGATTACACTTTTTTGGGTCTTTTGTCGTCTAGGCAGAGAGAGGAATAAAGAAGAAACAAACAAGAGAGAAAGCTCCAAAATTCTCGGGCAGACATTATTCTTATTATCCATAATTTCATCCAATGTGATCTGTCTTTTCTTTTGTACAAAGTGCAGAATTAAAGAAGAAGAAGAAGAAGAAACAAATTCAGCAACTAAGCGCTTCGTATTTAACCGGAATCGGTTGATTAAACCCGGCCCGTGCAATCAAACTCCCAACCACCGTCAAATCTCTACAAAACACTCCTTTCACCACGTTCATATTATTATTATTATTATTCGCCGCAACCACACCCACTCTAATCGGCGTTTCGATGTTATTGCTCCGGTGGACTTCCGTTGCGGCGGCAGAGACTCTACGTTGCTTCTCTGCCGCTTGTTCCGTCGTCGCAAGATTACTTGTCACGACGGAGTAACCTTTCTGAATTAATCTGTATAGTAATAGAGTTGACATTCTGGCCCGGTCCTTAACCGAGTCTAATTCTTCCTCGTCCTCGGTTAACTCAAACCGGTCAATAAATGACATTGATCTCTCCGGTTTATGCTTTAAATTGAGTAACAAGTAAGCTCGATCCAACTCTGATCTCGAGCAATCGCGTCTGATTCCCATGAGAGCGTAGTAATCAACGTTCCCGATTTCCCCGTTTGCGATTTTCTGCTTCAACAGCTGGATTTTGGAGGTCAAAACGCACAACTTTCCCGGTATTTCTCTGTACCGGACGTTGTGCCGTTTCCAAACCGGACCGGGAAGTTTACGGTCACGTAAGATAGAGTTGTAGAGGAGTTTCAGGTGTTCAAGGTCGTGAAGCGAGTCGGGGAAACACCGAACGGATTCGAGCAACGCGGCTCTGGTTTCCAAGGCTTGGAGGCATGAGGGGTCTAACGCTAAGGTTTTGTTGCAGTCGGCGATGGATTCGGCGATTCTCCCGGCGGATCTGTAAGCTGAGGCGCGGTGCATAAAGCACTCGGCGACGAATCCCTGCGGCGCGCCACGGCGGCTGTCTAGTATTTTGGAGAAATGGCGGATTGATTCGGAGTAGAGTCCGGCGTCGAGAGCGGCGAGTGCGGCGGCGCGTCGTCGTAAGAGGAGCTTGATGTGAGATAGAACGTGAGCGACGCTTTCGGATTCGGTGAGAGATGGCGGCTGAGACGTGGAAGAGACGACAACGGAGGAGGAGGGAGGAGAGGAACCACCGTCGGCAGAGGAGAAGAGGATGAAGCTGTCGTCGGACCAGCAGATGCTCTGACGACGGAACGCAGCGGTTGCTAGGCGTTTACCGGTTTGGAGAAGGACCATTGCGTCCTCCATTAGACCTAGATGGCAACAAGCTTGACCTAGAACCAAATATCTGTTTCACAGTCGTGGTAAAAGATCCGAATCAACAACAACAACCAAAAACCGGGTGGGTGGGTTTGGAGTATTATTATTATGAAATGAAATTTATCATTTTAATTAATAAAAAACAAAATTACCTCCATTGCCCTTGTTCGCTGCAGTTTTTACTGACACCTGCCATGACTTTCTTCTTCAAATCGGAGACAGAGAAGCATTTGAAAGACGAGTCAGCATGACTTGGCAAATCGTTCAGAAGCCTTCCCGATTCTCGAGACGAATGCGTGGAAGAGAGCTCCGATGAACCGATGCCGGAGTCTTCGCCGGCTAATTTAAGGCTGGGGATGTAATCATGGAGCATATCGGCGACGTCTTTGAATCGACGGAGGTAGAGAAGCGATCTGGCTTTGAGTTCCAGAGCGAGTTCGTAACGAGGAGAGACACAGAGAACAGAGTCAAGAAGACTCAGAGCCGATTCGACGTCGTTTGGATCTTGGCTCGCTATCAAATTCCTCGCTTCCTTCATGTACTTATCCACGATCTGGATTCACATATCAAACAACAAAAACTGATCAGATCCATTCGAGCAAAAACAACAGCAATGCACATGAGATTTATGTTGGAAAAAAAAACACGAAGAAGATAAACACCTTCTTGTTGCGGAGCCACCAATGCTTCTTCTCGCCATAAACCGCCATTGCCGTAACTTCGGGGTCTTCTTTCGTGCAACTATTAGAACATGGATGGAGAGAACTTTTTCTCTCTTCTCCTCGATCCGGAAAATTAAATAAATATTTAATATATACACAGCAAACAGATTTTTTATTGTTTTTTAAAAAGTGTGTGAGAGAGAGAGAGATAGCAAAGAAAAAAGTGGAAAGCACGAGAGAAGAGAGAGAGATTTTGAAATTCATGTGAAGAATTGAAGTGTCTTAAATATGGGAGAGAGTTGTGTAATAGAAGATGAATGTCGATATGACGGATATACCCCTGGATCAAGCTCTTTGGATCCCCTTTGAGGCTCCTAGCTGGCAACCCAAAAACCACACTGTTGCTTAACCATTAGCCTACATGATTCCACCCTCATTCATTATTTCCTAAAATACATAATAGTATTAACTATTATATTTGTTTTTTTTTTCTTTTTTTTTTTTACGTTAGAAACCAATTTTTTTATACTTTCTTTTATAAATACTGAAGACTTCGAAATAGTTGCAAGAATGAAACAGTGTTACATTTCTGTTGTATCTTAGTTATTTACTAATCACCACAAGTTTCATTCAA
The DNA here is from genome assembly GCA_900406495.1 of Sisymbrium altissimum. NCBI lineage: Eukaryota > Viridiplantae > Streptophyta > Magnoliopsida > Brassicales > Brassicaceae > Sisymbrium > Sisymbrium altissimum. The sequence goes on along the minus strand of OVBI01000259.1, from coordinate 6,042 downwards.
AGCCAAAATAATCGCTTTTAGTCATTTCTGTTTGTGCATTTTTCTTTTTATCTTAACTCTTTTAACTTGAATAAAACTTGAAGTACTATTGAATTACTGATAGTGATATCCAAACTTATATGGTAAAAATAAGTGACCAATTGATTGCTAGATAATCGAGTTGAACACACAAATAATAAGCATCTCGTACGCAACAAGACTCATGCTAGTTTTATACTAATTGGTTGTTACTTATTTTGTTGCAGCAGTTTAGATATTTTTTAATTCGTTTAATGATTTCTTAACTGGGGGAAAGCTTTCGGCTTTCTTATTTAATCATAGTTTTAACTTTTCAATAAATGCACATGTATATATATGGGTACAAGATAGATCAAAAGATGGCCTGCTTTGGTTTGCTTTAAAATCTCTCTCTAAAATAAAAGTTATTTTTTTATTTTCTTAGAACGTGACAATCTTTAGTCGTAGACAGTGTAGATAAACTCGTTATGGTACAAGATGAAAAGTTACTCATTAGTAGATGACTAGTATAAATACACTTACGATTATTTATATGTGAACAAAATTCACTCAAGATATAGATTCAAGATACCAAAAAATGTATTTATCTAAACATATTTATATGTATTGAGCTTTTATCTATATTTGTAGATGTATATAAAATACAAATTCAATAAATTTACAAAGGTACAAAAGTAAATGTTCTCCAACTAACAGGTTTGCTTTTTGCAGTTGCTGCTGATATCTCATGCACGCAACAATTATACCGCTCAAGGTAAGACGCAATAAATTTTTCAAAACTTTTTTTTGAAGAAAATGAAAATGAAACAAAGTTTGTGTTCGATATTACCTTTAATATAAACCGAGAATCTTACACCAAAAATGGTACAGGCGTTAAATAAGCTTTCCAATATTTACACAAAAATGGATATAGCCAATCTGTTTATTTATGACCGCTAAACGCCTAAACCATTGCTAGCTTTTATCTTTAAGAATTAGTATTGTAGATTTGTAGTATTTTTCCAACTTGTTTTTCCTAAAGCTCCAACTGATAATATTTTGAATGTAAAAAGTGTTAAATCCTATAATTTTATCCATCGGTGTTAAAAAGATTAAAAAAAAATCCTTCGGCGAAGGAAAATTTGTACACTTCGTGAGCTTTCCCGTACCATTTTTCGTCAGATAACTATACCATTAAACCCCATGGCAAAAGAAATAACTTTTTTATATATTTAGGTATGGAACCTTTTAAAACGAGAAAGAAACGTATATAGTTATTAGTTATTAGATCTCTCGTTCAGAAAATTATTTAGAGGAAAGGGAAATAAATTAACTACATAATACTTACAAAAAAACACTACATAATAATCGAGTGCCTGGAAAAGGGCGATTTAGAAAAGGGCGATTTAGAAAGTAACAGTGCCTTCCCTTTCTTTTGTCCTCCGGCGTCGCTCGAGACGTCGGACCAAACTCCCCTTCTCTCTTTCAGGCCCTCCCCTCCTCATGGGGAAGAGAAAACCCCCCAAAAAACCCCCTTCACGGAAAGCTTCCTCCAGCAAAACCTCCTCCGGCTCTCGCTCTACTCGCAATCGAACTCCGTTGATGCCGACCATGGTGCTTTCGCCCTCGGAGGGTTCCGACTCGGCCTCAGTAGCCCTTCTGGCTACTCCTGAAGATACTGATTCTCCAGCATCAGTAGCTCCACTTGCCCCCTCGGCAACTGTAGCAACAGACCTAAAAATTGCTTCTGTGAAAGTTGACTCTCCAACCACTCCAGAACCAAATTCACCAACTACTGAACCACAACCAAAGGTTTCAGACACTATCACCTCTCCACACTCCGTGAAAACCTCCTCAGAGGCAGCACCGGAGAACGGACCGAACCAACCTATGCCGGGCCCAAATGCGTGGGAAGGCTTCTACAAAAGATCTCCAAAACAGCTGCAGAAGAAAGGTGAAGCTTTTACCCTTCCCTCAGGAGAAGCCTGCGTGAAAATTCCCAACTCTGTTATTGAGAAGAACAAGAAAGCCTGGGAATGCTTCATTATTGGGCAATTTTATTCAGATCCTCCGTCTCATGGTATAATCCATAACATCGTGAACGGGATTTGGAGCAGACAGTACAGAGATATTACGGTCTCTAAGATGGAAGGATTTGCCTTTCTCTTCCGGATTCCGAATGCTCGTACGCGTAACCGTGTGGTGGAACAAAGGCTATGGCAAATAGAAGGGCAAACGATGTTTACCGCTAACTGGGAACCTGGTGTTACTCCAGACAAGCCGGAACTGAGTTCAGCCCCTATTTGGCTTGAGCTTCGCAATGTCCCTCTCCAATTCTTCAACGAAGAAGCTTTAGAGCATATTGCAGGTCTGGTAGGTCATCCGAGATGCCTGCACCCATCAACTGCAAATAAAACAAATTTGGAGGTTGCAAAAGTTCTAACTTTGATCGATCCTCGAAAGCCGTTACCAGAGGCGGTTAATGCTCAATTTGATTCAGGAGAAATCAGAAGAATAAGTGTTTCAAGTCCATGGATGCCACCTATTTGCAGCCACTGTAAAGAAATAGGTCACAGCATCAGACATTGCAAGGCAGCTCCAATTATTTGTTCCTTTTGCAATTCTCGCGTGCATACCTCAGTCTCATGCACTAGAAAAAATGGACAGGATCCCAAGAATCCAAACTCACGAAGAAGCAGAGCAAAATCTAGAATTGCTATGTCAACTACTGCCCACCAGGCTGAAGCTTCTGCTACTGCTACTGCAACAACTGTTAAATTTGTTAATTCTTCGCTGGGGAAGAATAAAGATCAGACAGAGGGAGAGAGTAGTGCCAAACCGCAGGGGTCTACAATATGGGTACGGAAAGATAAATCAACAGCAACTTCTCAGGAAAATGCAAATCACTCATCCGGAGTTGAATCAGACTCATCGGACGTTAACTCCTCAGATGTTGAGAGCGACCATTTGGCTCAGAATCATAGCAACGACTTTGTGTTAGTCGCTTCTAAGAAGAAAAAGAAGAAATCAAGGGGCATAGGCCCCAATTCTCCTTAATATTTATGTATATAGACCTTTTTTGCTGGAATGTCAGGGGATTTAATATAGCAAGCCACCGAAGCGGTTTAAAAAAATGGATGAGGCTTAATAAACCTCTTTTTGGCGGAATTATTGAGACACATGTGAAACAGCCGAAGTTTTTGAAGTTTGTCAACGACATTCTTCCCGGCTGGTCGTCTCAGGAGAACTATGATTTCTCTATTTTGGGTAAAATATGGGTGGTTTGGCACCCTAGTGTGCAAGTTGTTATTGTCTCAAAATCTCTCCAAATGATAACTTGTGAAATCCTACTTCCGGATGCGCAGCACTGGATTGTAGTTTCTTTTGTCTATGCGGCGAATGAAGAAGCTCTCCGAAGAGACCTGTGGTTAGAATTATCTGAGTTATCTTCTAGCCAGAGTGTACAGGGTAAGCCGTGGATGGTCCTTGGGGACTTCAATCAAACCCTTAATCCTACGGAGCACTCTGTGGCTTCATCTCTGAATATCGACAGGAAAACCAGAGAGTTCAGAGAATGTTTGCGTTCTTCAGACCTGGGCGATCTAACGTTTCGAGGGAACTCATTCACTTGGTGGAACAAATGCAAAGAAAGACCAGTGGCTAAAAAGCTTGATAGAGTCCTTGTCAATGACGACTGGATCACTTGCTTCCCTTCCTCTTTTGCTCTTTTTGGTGAGCCTGATTTTTCAGATCACGCTTCCTGTGGTGTAACCCTACATCTCCAATCTCAACGGCATAAAAGGCCATTCAAATTCTACAACCTACTACTGCAAAATCCTGATTTCGTCCCATTGGTTTGGGAACAGTGGTACTCCTTCAACATAGTGGGATCAGCGATGTTCCGGATATCCAGAAAGCTAAAGCTTCTAAAGAGGATCATAAAAGAGTTCAGTAAGAGAAACTATTCAAATCTTGAGCAAAGGGTGGCGGAAGTTCATGACATTCTTCTCCGTAGGCAGAGGGCAACTCTCTTTTCTCCAACCCAGTCTAACGCCAACGCGGAACTGGAGGCTCATCGAAAATGGATGTTGCTTGTCCAAGCGGAGGAGTCTTTCTTCCTCCAAAGATCAAGGGTTCAATGGCTCTCTAAAGGAGATGGCAACACGGCCTATTATCACAGAATGGTGGCTTCTAGAAAATCCATAAACCACATTCACTATCTCGAAGATCAAGATGGGACTAGAATTGAATCGCAAAATGGAGTTATCAATCATTGTGTTGAATACTTCACCTCCTTATTGGGCGGCCCCATTGATCGATGTCAGTTCGTGCAGGAGGACATTGATATGCTGCTTCCAGCGAGATGCTCCACTGCTCAAAAGGAAGCCTTAGTAAAGAGATTCACAAACGAGGAGATTAAAGCAGCTTTCTTCAGTCTGCCAAGAAACAAAACCTCAGGTCCAGATGGCTATTCAGCGGAATTCTTCACGGGATGTTGGATTGTTGTTGGTCCAGAGATTTGCGAAGCGATTCATGAATTCTTTGATTCAGGGGAGCTTCTCTCACAATGGAATTCCACGACCTTGGTTCTTTTACCAAAGATTCCAAACGCGACATCTATTACTGACTTTAGGCCTATCTCTTGTTTAAACACAGTCTACAAGGTCATTTCAAAGCTGCTTGCATCGAGACTCCAATCTCAGCTAGCCCAGGTAATCTCTCCGTCCCAATCTGCATTCATGCCGGGGAGGCTGCTATCGGAAAATGTTCTCCTTGCTACAGAAATAGTACAGGGTTATAATCAGAAGAACATTGACTCCAGAGCCATGCTTAAAGTCGATCTTAGGAAAGCTTTCGATTCCGTTCGCTGGGATTTTGTGATCGCCACTCTTACAGCTCTGGACCTGCCTGCTATCTTTATTACATGGATTTCTGAATGCATTACCACACCCTCGTTCTCTATCTCGGTGAATGGAGTTTCTAGTGGCTTTTTCAAAAGCACAAGAGGCCTAAGGCAGGGAGACCCCCTCTCTCCTTACCTCTTTGTTCTGGTTATGGAGATATTCTCCCAGCTTCTTTGTTCAAGGTTTGACTCCGGCTATATACATTATCATCTGGGTACTTCTGAATTGCATATATCGCACCTCATGTTTGCTGATGATGTCATGATATTTTTTGATGGTGGAAGCTCATCTTTGCATGGAATTAGCGAATCCCTAGACGATTTTGCTTCTTGGTCAGGTCTTCACATGAATAAAAGAAAAACTCAACTTTTTAAAGCAGGGGTGAACCACATTGAATCCAATGCTATGGATAGCTACGGATTCACTACTGGTTCTCTACCTATCCGCTATTTGGGCCTTCCTCTCATGCATAGGAGACTAAAGATTTCAGAGTACGATCCGCTGATTGAAAGCTTGAGCAAGCGGTTTCGCTCTTGGGCAGTAAAAACTCTTTCTTTTGCGGGAAGGGTTCAGCTAATTGCCTCGGTGATCAATGGCACAGTGACTTTCTGGATCTCCACTTTCCTGTTGCCTAAAGGGTGTATTAAAAAGATCGAATCTCTTTGCTCCAGATTCCTATGGTCGGGTTCCATTGATAAAGGTTATGGGGCTAAGGTCTCTTGGTCTAAATCTTGCTTGCCTAAGAGAGAAGGAGGGTTGGGGCTGAGACGGTTCACGGATTGGAATAAAACACTTTGCTTGCGCTTTGTGTGGCTCCTTTTTTCAGGTAGCTCCTCTTTATGGGTGAAGTGGCATAAGTATCACCACTTGCGAAGAATTAACTTTTGGGAGGTAGTATCTCGCACCTCAGATCCTTGGACTTGGAAGGTCCTCCTAAACCTTCGTCCTCTTGCGATTAGATTCCTGAGAACTGTGATTGGTAATGGTCAAATGACGAGTTTTTGGTTTGATCTGTGGACTCCCATGAGCCCGCTAATCAAGTTTATTGGTCAAGAAGGACCTAGAAGTATGAGACTACCGCGTTCTGCTACTGTGGCGGATGCTTGCACAGCTCACGGTTGGTCCCTCCCTGCCCCTCGTA